>JAQGAE010005590.1:0-11079 GCA_034696685.1 Julus scandinavius
AAGCGAAAACAGCAACTTTATTCTGATTGGCTCTTTCAAATTTGTTTTCACCATCTTTTATTGACCCGAGTATAGTAGAAGTGATGAAGAAAAAAGGAGGTTTTAGGCTAGGCGTGCACTGGTGGTTTTATTCATGCTTTATTTCACCCATGACTTTCAATGGAACCCCTTGCACTGACGAGTTTTTAATCCTGGCAACTAAACAATTGAAACCTGTTCCATTTTGTGGGTGATTTTATTACCAAAACCTGTTTGTCATAACGAAAAACAGGTTTTTGGTGATCGCCAGTTGAACAAATCGCTAGTGTGCCTAGCCGATGTTTAATTACATTGTGGCAGCTTTCGCTCCCTCACGGGACATGACGTCATGGTGCCCATGAACTACAGGAACACTGTCCACTATGCAGAGTTCTTCAGCTGATGTAGTGGTCAAACCCCTGAGGCTAACTCTCTTGGCCTCCAGCTCTCCTCGAGGAGAGACGTCTCTCCCTTCACAGCAGCTCACCAACACCATTGCAAGACGTGATAATTTTATATTTCATACGCTAACCTCAATTTATTAATTTGTGACAACAGTTAGATAAAACTACTATTCGTAATTTTAAGCTGAGTCTGACTCAGTCATTCTTGGAGGTCCGGAGACCTCCAAAACATGAGCAACAAAGTCGCTAGTGCGCGCCTAGCTTTAACTGCAAGTGGCTCTTGCCATCTGTTGAGGTTTGGAGAAATCTGCTTCCACATGTCCATGATCTTCAATCTGCATCAAATCCAGCTGCATCCTGCACAATTTAATTAGCTTCAACTTGATTGAGAGAATCAAATACAGAGAAGTATTTGATTTCAAAAAGAATAACTTAAACTTGATTTATTTAAGTTTCCAGTAAAAGCATTGAAAAATTACAAAAACTTTGGTCTTAAGCTTCCATTGCTAAGACCACAGGAACAAGAAAATGAACAATGGTCCCAGGGGCTATTTATAGACTTTTTGGACCTATTTTCGGTTGGTGCCCTTTTGATTGGGCAAGGGCTTACAATACAAACGGCTTCTAGTGGCGGAATAGCGCAACAACATTCAAAAACAGAGAAAACAGAAAAAGAATGTAAAAGTCCGACTTAAAACAGTAAGCCCTCATTAATAACTTGGACATGAAGAACATTCAATGATCATTGAATGTTTATACACATGCAATTACATAAAGAAAATGTAGAAAAACATTTAGATTACAATACCCATAGCCTCATTGGTTAATTCAAACATGGCGGCAAAATTAGAATTTGAATTTGCCACTAAAACCATAATTAGATGATTCTCTATGAGATCACCACATGTAAATGTTAGAGAAGTTTACTTCCCTATCCAAGTTACCCAACACCATCCAACTTATTTCCAAAATTTTGCTAAGTTTGAGCTTTATGTTTCGTGTTTCCGTGCTTTTTGCTTTTGCTCCGTGTTTTCTTTGGTGTGGACCCAGCTTTAGCCTCACGCTCAGTTTGCACGTAAACACTCATGATGTAAAAAAAAATGTGAAAACTAGGGCACACAGATATACATATTTGTAAGAATGTCATCTTCGCATATTATATACAACAAA
The DNA here is from genome assembly GCA_034696685.1 of Julus scandinavius. Classification (NCBI taxonomy): domain Eukaryota; kingdom Metazoa; phylum Arthropoda; class Diplopoda; order Julida; family Julidae; genus Julus; species Julus scandinavius. The sequence goes on from JAQGAE010005590.1 coordinate 1,593, forward strand.
AAATGACATCGTATGCGGTTTTTAGGTGCCACATTAAGAAATGAAATACCACAGCGTAAGGTTTGAGTTGCCATACTATGATATAAACTTAACATCATGATTTGCAATTTTTTTTCTTAATATTCATTATAGCTCGCTATAATTTTCCGCATCATCAACTGATGGATGCTTCAATCTTTCCATCATCACAATGATGGCTATAGCCAAATTAGCCTTCTGCCAAAGCTCAAATATAATCAAAATAAGTGTAGAAAAACTTTTTAATAATTGAACAACATACTTGATATGGCAAATTATATCATAAGCTCATTAGAAGATTGATCAGAACTTCAACGTTAATTGATTTAAGCTTCCGCGGTCTAATTTTAATTTAGTTTTGGGAAAGTTAAAAATCAGTTAATCATGTTCGCGAACATTCCTCCGCAGCATTAATCGGGTGTAAATTTAATCAAACATTGTCTTAGGTAATTTATGATTAATTTTAATACGGGGTTATCTTGGGATTTAATTTAATTTTCTTTTTATTGGATCAATTAAAATTCTCATGTTTGCACCACTGCAATAACATACAGAATTTCAGTGTTTTCTTCAATTAGTCTATCGCTAGGTAGCTTTACGAACATTTATTAGATGTGGACTTTAGCAATGGAGGTTCTATATCAGATAATGTGAGTGTGGGGGGATTTAGAGAAGTGAGGGACAATAGGGACATATTGAGGTACTGGGATCATTTTTAATTTGGAAAAAAATGCTTGAATTATGAAAATGTGGATATTGGCAGCGTAACTAGCGGCCGGTCTTAAATGGTCATTTGAACAACGTGACCATTAGCCGCTTGGAACCTCGTTCTTGATAATGAAAGGAGTTTTTGGCATTTTTTGTTATTTCTGTCAGTTTTATTCATAATAAATGTCCCCTGTTGCAGTACGTCTATTGGATCTATTACTCTATCGGGCAAATTTTCCTAAAATGTTCCGGCCCCGACTTGGGACAAGTGTATATAAATAAGCCTGTCTACATGCATAACCTGTATATAGTACAACCTGTCTAAATGCATAACCTGTGTATAGTAAAACCTGTCTAAATGCATAACTGTGTATAGTAAAACCTGTCTAAATGCATAACCTGTGTATAGTACAACCTGTCTAAATGCATAACCCGCGTATAGTACAACCTGTCTAAATGCATTACCTGTGTATAGTACAACCTGTCTAAATGCATTACCTGAGTATCGTAAAACCTGTCTAAATGCATAACCTGTGTATAGTACAACCTGTCTAAATGCATAACCTGTGTATAGTAAAACCTGTCTAAATGCATCCTTTGAAAATGAATATCCTCTTAAAAAGCATAAAATGTTCCAGCACGACTTGGGACTCGTGTAATATAAATCAACCTGTCTAAATGCATAACCAGTATATAGTATAACCTGTCTAAATGCAAAACCTGTGTATAGTAAAACATGTCAAAATGCATAACCTGTGTATATTAAAACATGTTTAAATGCATCCTTTGTAAATGAGTACCTCTTTAAAAGCATAAAATGTTTCGGCATGACTTGGGACTTGTGTAATATAAATCAACCTGTCTACATGCATAACCTGTATATAGTAAAACCTGTCTACATGCATCCTGAGTAAATGAATAACCTCTTTAAAAGCATTAAATGTTCCTGCACGACTTGGGACTCGTGTGTATAAATGAACCTGTCTAAATGCATAACCAGTATACATTAGAACCTGTCTTCAATCATCCTGTGTAAATGAAAACCTCTCTAAAGCCATAAAATGTTCCGATCCCGACATCACCGGTCCCAAGCATATGCATTTAGACAGTTTCAACTGTATCACCAAGGTCCTCGCGTTATGTCCGAAGCCGCAGTATAGTGGACTACGGTTTAGAGAGGGTCTTCGGTACTGTATTTTTTAACCCGGCTAGCACCTGATAAAGGCTACATACAGCAAATGCCCATATTTTTTTTTTCAACTAGGCATATTACATTTAGCATTCTAGACGTTTTTCCCAATTTCCTCTACTAGGGAAATAAACATGGGCATCGCATGAATTAATCTCATAAAAGTCACGCATGTACGAAGATGACCCTTAGCATATATCACAACCGTCACACGCCGTAAATAGGCCCCACTATATGTATATTGCATAGATGAAAAATGCCAACATGTCCGGAATTTTCCAGACGGATAATAAGTGATGTTCGCATATCAGAAACGAAGAACATGTCCACCTCGCATCTTGATATGATTTTCGTCAATAAATGCCCGGATGCACAGCTGCTTGTATTCAATTTCTGGAGTGGATTGCCTTCTTGTTGACATTATGGAGCGCTATCATCTGTTCATTCTCTACTCATAGATCTTGCCAGTCCACAGCACATCTTGGAAACTCGATTGTGGGGCTGTTCATTAAGTACGGCACGCAAGAAGCTGTGGTGGTTCGTGTTGCCACAAGGTTTCCCCAGAACACTGGCTTTCCCTCATAACGCTTTGAGAACAACATGGCGTCCCTTACATGCACGGTTGTCTGGCTATTGTGGAGGTCGACCCCCATAAACCCTTTGAGCATAGCTTATGGGGGTTGGGATCTAAGCTCATGCTGCTGAACAATGTCGTTCTTCTAGCGCTGACTCTTCTACAGGAAATACATTTTACATGTCCTTGCTAGACCACCATGCGGCACTCTACTTCGTCACTGAGTTCCTACCATGGACATCTCCATCGTCACTTTTATATTTAATGTTTAATTAATCGAACACAGTTGTGGCCAGAAACCCCTAAATCAAATTTGGTTTGAAAGGACCCGATTATCTATTGGATAAGACAACTATTTTTTAAATTTTCTAAAATGTAAGATTTACCGTATTTTACGGACTATATGACTCGGGTTGCGCCACATAATAACAACACCCCCTAGCAGAAGAAGCTGAAATTACTCCTTCATTACTAGAGGAAGACCAACCAGAGGTATTCGGATAGGAAGATACGTCTGATCAATTTCTGCAACACAAGTGCTAAATAAATTTGGTTTGAAATACCGTGCCTTTGCGAGGTGGAATGATCTCCCTCTGACCGTTCGTAAGTGCCTGTTCGAGTGCACTGAACACGGCTGTATGCTCACTTGTAGGCACTGGAAAAGACTGTTAAATCGACATGTATTGAACATGACTTAACGCTTAGCGCAGGACTGACACCACAGACTGACTTGTCTTGTTTTATGTTTTTTCGTTTTGAGATGTTTTTTTATTATACCAGATCTTTACGATAGCCATAGTGTTTTATGGGTTTATTCTGTATCTTTTTTAACAAATGTGTTATCTCTCACTTTGGATGATTCCTAGGGGGTAATATTGTGATTATGAGTTTTGATGATTTAAGTGTTGATTGAAGTTGGTGTTTGGGAGAAGTTATGTACTCTATGAGTGTCCAATAAAAAAAAAAAAGAAAAAATACTAATTCCTGAAGATTAGTCATCATCACGTACCTTGAAATTTTGCCTTCATAGTAAGTAAGTCTCACCTCCTCTATCGAGGGTTTCTTAAAGTGCAGAGAGCATGTGTGATCTACACTAGACCCTCGATTTAACCTCTCATCTGAAAAAGTGTCCGCTTAGGGAATTTTCACCCGTATATAAAAATTACCATTGATCTCGACCGGGAAAAAAAACCGTGCACCTTATGATCGAGAAACAAGCGCGTAACCAACACTTTCGCCGTCGGTACTCGCAACTGCAAATTTCTCCCCTTTCTGTCCCATTTTCAACATCTCTCATCAACTCTCATGAGTGATATACACAGCCCTTTTAAGCCGAATGCAAAAAAGCTCGGTTTCAATCGTGCACTTTCTAGCAATTAATTTGTGCGTTACTTAAAATGTGTAGTCATCGCGAACTTCTGGCGGTTGTCTCACGGGAAACCAGATTCGGATTCACCGTGGAGAAATTTGTTTAATTTTCATGTCGTCTCGTGTAGCATCATCAGCGACAGAAAGCAATGGCGCTAATGCATCTCATTTAGGCGCTATTTTCATCACAAATTTCTGTTTGGTTGAAGAAGAAGAAGAAAAAAAACAGCAACGCATTCTTGTCTCGTATTGCCATTTCAAGCATGCACAAACCAATTAACTCGCGCAGTGCTAATAAATTAATTCTCGCACTCATTTCACGCAGAAAGAGTGCATAAATTGAACTCTAAAACTCCATTATCGAAGCAATTACTCGTCTTTTAATTCACAAACCCAATTTTGGTTGATAAGAAAATTACGAAGCTCTAAGCATGTAACGATTCGATCGCGTTAATTGATTATAAATTGTACCGCTGCTTATTAAATATATGAGTTTGGATCATTTATTCGTCTTCACAGACTAATTAAAAGCCCATTAAAATTTGTAATAAGGGAATGAGTGCGCTGAATCGAAGATTTCATAATTAGGTTGCATGGTGGCAAAACGCATCAACACCCTTTTGTTCAATTGTCATTTCAATTACATGCTTGGATCCAGTGACATTTCCTTTTAATAAAACCGGTTTGCTTGTTTGTTGATTTTTAACGTTGACCTATTTCTGCAACAAAAGGGATTAACACCAACCCCACAGGATGAGCCCGGCACCTACTTGGAAATCTAGAATGCAAGAGTGGATCAATGCCCTAATTTCACTGTCTGGACTATTATGAGCAGAAGCACCGCCCCGTTCTTTTTAAGCTCCGCCCTTCACACTCAACACACGAAGTCAAATCAACTTGACTTTCTGGTGTGCGGAACATAAAAGAAAGATGACAGCCTGACTGACTATGACGTGTAGCATATCCTTTGAGACGGGTACTCACTAGGAGTCGCTAGGCCCCTTCACGTGGTTAAAATGGTTTCCCATTTGAGCCATAGATGGCACGCATAGGCTTTGCGCATGTGCGGTAGGTAAGACCGGAAACTGTCTTCACGTGTAGTGCGAACATGTGCAACCATTTCCGGATTTTTACGAAGTGACATTATTTGTCTGTTTTAATTTTTGTCGTGTCAGTTAGAATATGGCATTAAACCTTCTTCTGGTTTCTTTAAAGCCAGATCCACACCAAAGAAGTCATGGAGCAAAAGCAAAAAACACCGAAAACGTAAAACTCGAAACATGCGCTTCCAGAAGCGTGTTTCGAAAAACAGAGGCGTACTCGCCAAAAAAAACCTGGCAAACAGCAAATGTTTTCAGATGATGGCACTCCTATCAAGCCAACGGGGCAGACCTCGGCATGAATGTCTGGGACCCTACAGTGAGAAGTGGGACCTATATGCGGCACCGCTGAGGTCCAGCATGGCTGGCCGCTGCTCGCAATTTGTGGATGGTGGGCATACGATCTGTTCTATCGCTGGTCAAAGTTTGTCTGCAGGTCGTCTGCAAATCGAGAGCATGCATTCTTTGACCAGACCTCCTCTCAGGTGATCGGCAAAACATCGGGATAAGAACCTGGCAAGCAAACTTATTACAAACATGCTTTCACAAACCCTGCTTTTTCTTTGTGTTTCTGTTGGTGTGTACCCCACGTGATGGGGTAACTTTGAGGCGGAAAGTAATGGTGGGTTATGTTCTCGCTTTATATATCACCCGGCAAACAATAGCTATAGACCCTTTCCTGTATTGCGATTATGATTATCGGTCAGGTCTACATTTATTTAATTGCCGAAATGAATTTGCTTGGTGCATGTCTATCCAGAAATTCAGACAGCCCCATACAATAATTTTAAGTTGCAAAGAATGCATCACAGATGGCACGACTAATTTAAGTTATTAGGATTCAAGCATTTGAGTGTCCCCAGTCTGTAAGTTTTTATATAAGCTTTTCGTGAACCGGAAAAACTTATGAACATAGTTGACCTCTTTTAGTCTACTTTTTGTAAAATACAGGACTTTAAATTAGTTGGACTCCAGACAGCTTTTTTATCTAAAATAAGATAAAAGTTGACAGCTTGCCTAACAGCAATTTTCATCCTTTCCTAATTGAGATAAACAGTGGGCCCAGACAGTACATTAAGTGAAACTCATAAGCTTCTTATAGGAAAAAAAAGTAACAATGAAAAATGAAGCAAAAATTATATAAGCCTGTCACGGATTTTTGATTAGGCCTATCAAAGTACAAGAGCATGGTCTGTTAACATTTAAAAATAACATTTGTCAATGTTGCGAACAGAATAAAAAACAACTCGTATCTGATGCTGCGAGATACCTCTGGAGATGACAGCGTATTTATTGTGTTAAAGACAAATCATTTTATCACACTTAAGATTTAAGACATTAGAGTTTACAAATTCCATCCGATTTAACAATTTTGTTGCAATAAAATAACAAAATTTTCTGGTGCGTAAACGTTTTTATAGTGTAAAAAGAATTTATTTTCAGTTATCGTGTATAGGTGTATATATATAGTCACAAGTTCATCTGGTTTATATTTGCTGTAATATAGACAACTTTTGCAATTTGGGGTCTCAAAAGAACCCACGATAGCAAGTACTTATACATTGGCAAGATTGTCAACATGAAACGCCATGCTATTTATAAGTTTTTGCACTAAGTACATGGTAAAAACAGTCTTATTTTAAGACTGATTTCTTGACTAAATTTTTGTTGTTGTCATTTTAGCATCTTAAAACTCATTTTAAGTTATGATGCACGTCCTTAGAGTTGCAATTTGTCTTTATCCGTAAAAATAAATATAATTAAGTCATGCCAATTGTCTAAGTGGAAGATAGTATTATGCCAAGTTGCCAACATGCATGCAGTGACCATTTGTCACATGTGGACCAACAATTATATTCGTGTATGTGCTTATGTATACAGGGGGTTTCAGCGCTATGTTGCCAAACGTTGTGGGAATGCAGAATGGGTCCATACAAGCCATTTATGTTAATGTACCCATAGGAGGAAATGCCACGTTAGGGTGCTGGAGGCTGTACTAGCCATTCTCACAATGGCCATTGCATGCCGCATACCATGTTCATGTTTCATTTCAGACTGACAGCATGGAGCGATATACCTTTGCTGAGCTTGCAGATATGCATCTTGTGTACGAAGGAGCACGTGGGAATGCGAGGCAAGCTGCGAGAATGTACCAGGAGAGGTTTCCTGCACGCAGACACCCTTGTCGTGCCACGTTTGTTGCAATTGACCGGAGCTTGCGAGAACGTGGAACACTTCAGATCAGGAGAGCTGATGGTGGTTCGAGAAGTGCACGAACCTCTGCGTTCAAGGAAGATGTTCTGGAACGGGTGGCCAACCATCCATCAACCAGTACACATGCCATTGGGACTGCATTGATCTTTGGTGGCCTCCAGCACCCTAACCGGGCAGTTCCGCCTATGGGTACATTAACATAAATGGCTTGTGTTGACCCATTCTACATGCCCACAACTTTTGGCAACATAGTGCTGAAACACCCTGTATAAAGCATAATGGCATATCTGACACAATGTATCAGATATTAAGTGTCCGGTTATTTGGAAGCGAATTTTGGAAGCTTGGAAAGAACTACATCAAACAGCAATCGATGAGTCAATCGCCCAATGGCGCATGCGCCTTAGGGCTTGTATTTCTGCGAAGGTGCCAACTTTGAACACAAATTGAAATAGGGAATTTTTTTGTATCATATTTAAGTACACATGTACAAATTTTCAATAAATTCCATTATCAAATAACCATTTTATGATTTTTATAAAATTGGCTTACTTTTTATTGGCCCACCCTGTACTCGTATTTACATGGATTGTTTTCAAAATGCATCGTCCAGACATATAGTACAGAAATTCAGGTAACATCGGTTACGAAATGCTATTTCAGAAGCATGTGGTACGCAACCTGGTTACACGACAGATGCCGGTCAAGTCCAGCGCTATCCCTGACGTCACATATGACAACATCATAGGATAAAGCCCACATGCATGCTTGCGAAAGTAATTTCAGCGGGTGGTTATATATTGCACACATTGAGCAAAAATATCACATTATTTTCAGTATTTCAGTATATTCAGTATTCGAATCCTGTATTTGCTTCTCGTATCAAGTATTGGTCTGCTTAAAATGTTTCAATATAAACTTGCCATCCTTGTTGTTCTAGTATCCATCGCAGTTATCTTTGCGAGCGAATACCGTGAAGGTAAGAATACTACTCTAATGGCTTATAATATTGTAAAAGTAGAGTTTTCTTAGTTTCATAGTCTTAAAATCGCAGGATTCTGAAATTTCTCCGCATCTTTTTGAAGATTTTTTTTAAAGTGATGATTAAACTAAGTTTAATTACCTTAAAATGTTAAGTGGGATTCAATAGGGCATATTAAGCCAGTTGATGATTCAAAATACTCTCCAGTCAAATTCTGGTTTAAGCCAAAGTTAACATACAAGAAGAATATTTTGAGCAACAATTTTGACAAAAATATGCATTAATATTGTCTACATTTCTAGATTTTGAGAATGCTTTTAATTTTTGTATGGTAAGTAAATTTGCTAGAAGATTTGTTCAGATTCTGCAAAAACTATATAACCGCACTCATTACATTTTCGTGTAATTTCAGGACCATGAATGCATTCCTCCATTTACGTGTGTAATTAAAAGAAGTGGATGTGAAGACGGCAAAAAATATTGCGGCGAATGTGAGTGAATTGCGAAATATGTGCAAAATTATGTAAAACGCATGGGAAATCTTTTAGTCTGAATGGTTAAAAAATACATACAGGGTGGGCTAAATTTAAAGTAAACCAACTTTATAATAATCATAAAAAGGTTATTTGTTAATGGAATTTAATGAAAATTTGTAAAATTTTTTATTTCTCCTTACTTTTGAATTGCCCACTTTCTTTTTTTAATGACGTTTTAATGTCTTTCAAAATGGCGTTCACTGAAGAAGAATGAAACGTGATAAGTTTTTTTTTTGGAAAACGAAAAATTACAGTGCTAGACAATTTTTGAAACTGTTTCCGGAAAAAAGGCGCTAACTTTGAACACAAATTGAAATAGGGAATTTTTGTTGTATCCTATTTAAGTACACACGTACACATTTTCAATAAATTCCATTAATAAATAACCATTTCATGATTTTTATAAAGTTAGCTTACTTTTATAATAAAGTTAGCTTACTTTTTATCGGCCTAAAATTAGACCAACTGCATTTTAGCTTTTCAGCATGCAATTCTGAATTCCATCAAATAGATAAAACCACAACAATATAGATAAAAAGAGTATTTTCAAATCCATAAAATGTGGATATTTTGGGCTGAAGAACTTTAGGCCAGTCATCATTTGTTTGTTTGTTTGTTTGGTGATTTTTAACGTTGGCCTATTTCTGCAACACGAGGGCTAAACACCAACGCCAGAATATGGGCCTGCAACACCTACCTGGGAATTTAGCCTACAAGGGGTGGACTTCCACCCCCTCTCGAGGGGTCTTTAACGTGCAACAATCAACACGGGACCTCGGTTTAAACTCTCATCCGAAA
>JAQGAE010005591.1:0-11077 GCA_034696685.1 Julus scandinavius
GGTATGGCTAGGGATAACAGTGTGACCACTCATTTAATCTCGTTTAGCCAGCTAAACTTGTTTCTAAAAGTCGTTTATACTAACCGAGTTTTAACCAAGAAATAAACGAGTTTAGCTAACTATGGAAGGACACACTACCTAAGGTTTATCTAGTTTAGCAGACTTAAACTAGTTTTAAGTTCATAGTGTGTCCAGGGTATAAAACCCTTTCTAATCGTTTGTTTTTCCTGTCCTTCGATAATTTAGCTGAGCCTCCTGTAATGGCTAAGTTAAGAGGGATCACAACACTATCCTTTTTATTGGGGCGGGCTTGCAAAGATACTCACAGTTGAATGAGGGAGGTTTGAGTGGGGGTGAGAATTATTTGGGGTGGCTTGATGGATCAGCAAGGGCCTCATCTTGTTGTTTTCAGTTTTTTCACTTTGAAATGGTAGATTTTTGAACATTAATATAGGGTGAGCCGGCTTTAGGATGACCACTACCCAGTGAATGACTATTTCCATTTAAAGTTCAAAAAATATTCAAACTCGGCAATATACAATACAATTCTTTGTTTTATATGGACCAGTACATGTTTCTAAGCATGAACGTTTCTGATTTGTTAATGGCATCATGACGTCATAAATTACTATGGCGATATACCGAATGTACTACACGCGATTGGCGACTCAACAATCCGCAGTTAATCTTTCACTATTGTAGACTGTACATAGGCCTTCAAATTTTATAATTGGTAGGCCTATAGCATAAATAAACCCAATAGGTGTTGATATTGATAATTTTGATACGTGGTCATTCACTGGAATTTTCTTGGTCAGTCATTGGAAGTTAGCGGTCATTCACTAGGTTTTTATTGCTCAATATTTGGCCTAAACTTTTTTGGGTTAAGCTTGCATTGTAAATGAACAAATATTTTTTATATGAAATTACACATTTCACTGTCTATGAAGAAATTGTATTACTGAATTTTGTGCATATGGTAAGTTAACTACAGATTTTTGCATTTATTATTTTCTTATTTGGTCATTCACTGGCCGGTTCACCCTACAAGTTTGAAAAATGTACGTTATTTTGCACATGCTGCCAGCAGGTGGCAGCATGAAATAGGCAAGTTTTGAGTGCAACAATTCAAATAATAATTTAATTTTAAAAAATTACTTTTTGAACGGGAAAAATGACTCGATCAGTACCTTGCTGATTTATAAACCTATATTTTGAACAATTTTTATTTTTATTTTATCTTTTTTTGTTTGACTGTGAGTGTCTTTGCAAATTTACCCATTGATAGGGATAAGGTTGTAATCCCCCTTAACTAATTTTGTTAAAAATGCTAGCCTTAAGTTAAATCTCATACGGCACCAGGAGGTGCTGAATTGTGATAAGGTTGATATATATTTGTTGCATTCTAAATGTTTTTATTAAATTCCATTGCTCTCAGGCTCTGTTTTGGTATTGGCTACACTAATCCAAAATTTAAAACCTTGACGATGTCATGTAATTACAGTATCTGGTTTTAAAGGTTGTCTCAATTAAAGAATATACATAGTTTTGAAACATTTTTCCACTTGTGTAAACTGAATTTTAAAAGCAAGGTGTTGTTAGATTGTTCCAGTAAGCAATTACTTGCCTAATTTTAAACATTTCTTAATCTTATGGTCATGTGCAGCTGGTAGATAGAAAAGGTGACGTAATACAGCTAGCGTGACCTATGGAGGAGCCCCATCCTAAAATCAATACATTTTTGAAAGGGCAATGCATCCCGGAAAGGTGACCAACTTGGAGTTTATTAACATTAGTTTTGTTTATTATGGATTCGCATTGATCTCACTGCCATGGTGATATCAACTTTACTGACATTTTGTTTGCAAATCATCCATATAAAATATTGTACAGTAGGTTTATTTTTTATCAGAGCAGTACATGCTCTGATAAAAAGAGATACACGTACAATTCCATGCCGTTTAATTTTGGCAATATGTGGAAATGAAAGAGTTCATTAATCCACATCGAATCGAGATGGCGTTGTACTCATCAATTTGGTAATGAAATTGTTATTAAAAAGCGAAATTAATTGGGCAAAGACTTAGGAAGTCCAAGACCATTGAATTATAAATGGGCACTTAACTGCCTTATTATTTGTTTAATCCGTTTATGCTGTAGGGAGTATATCAAGTATATTGTAGGGCTTGTATACACGCTCTATTCTAAGCTTAATTGAATTTAGCATTTTAAGTAATTCAGTTGGGGGAATTAACTTTTTTTTTTTTTTTTGGAAAATCGTTGAATCGATTATATATTTCACTGAATTTTCTACAGGAATGTCAATGGTTACTTGACTGTCAATGATGGCCGTTTAAGCCTGTATTGCTCTTGCATACGACGTGTTTGTAGATTGGTTGGTATGGAAACGCTGATTCCGACCACATGATTTCTTTTTCATAAATCGACGCATATTTCCAAAATCCACAAAGTACTTTACTAATAATCATTCAAATAATATGGTACTTTTCCACTTTGCAGTCTGAGAAGCTATGTGAAGGATACGAGGGATGTCCCAAAATTAAGTTACACAGGGCATTTATTCATGAACTGCATATCCAATCGAAAAACGGAAATATACATTTTAAAGAGGGGACCTTTCTCTATTTTTTAACATAGTCCCCGAGTCGATTGATGCACTTGTCCCACCGTGACACCACTTTCTGTGACAGTGACAACTGTTTTAATGAACTAATGGGCCCGAACACGTAAAAACTGCACGTGCTGTTCTTAATCTCGTACACGTGCTGTTGTTCTTCATCTCGTGCACGTGCTGTTGTTCTTCATCTCGTGCTTTTAGGAATTCCATTGTTCTTTGGTTTTTGGAATTATAAAAAGTTGAAATTCAGTTCAGTTTAGCTTTTCTTCACTTCTTGATGTTAAAATAATATGTTCACATGTATAACTTATTACAGTTTATAACTTATACAGTTTATTTGGAAGTTATAACAATATCCAGAATTGGTGACCCGAACGTGATAAAGAACAGCAATAGTTTTTACAATTAAATTCACTGCTAAACCAGATTATGGCCCGTACCTGTACGTATAGTAAGGCCGGGGATCAATTTTTGAATAGCACACACCATAACTTATTGCTTAATTAAAAATTAAAAATTCGCGGTCAATTAAGAGGATGTTGATATATCGAAGTTGCGAAGTTGTAATAGTAGATGGCGCTCGATGTTGGGAGAGGTTGAAGGTAGGAACTTTTTTTTGTTGTACAGGTATGAATCGCCGAAAATGAGTCGTGACTGTATGCATAATGCAGTGCATGGAGCGGTTCTCATTTTACAGTATTTTAACAGGAAACATTGAAGATCTTTAAACTTCCTCCTCGGTGCATATAATAACCGTGTCAAACGCATAGTCACTGGCAAGTTTTAAGGCGGATTATTTATTCTCACCTTGGTCTACGAGGGAAGGTGGCTTCACATTTTTTCCATTAAAATGGTTTTTAAGGTGTCAATATTTGTGATTCCATTTTGAAAAAATGTGCAAGCGTTTAACAGCTTTGAGAAACTGAATTTTTGTATAACATTTTTTTCTGATATCCCCAAACTTTAGGGGTACTCAAACGAATTTTTCACTTGGGCAGTTGGGGTAGCTGCATTTGGCCCCTATGATGCACATGCGCATTAAATTCAAACAGCTCTGGCAAGGTCCACAAGTTGAGTGTCTTTTCTGAATTGGGCACAGGTCTGCCAAGAAGGACTACAAGGGCAACTTTCATAGGTGCCGTGCGTTGAAAAGGATTGAAATGCACTGGACTTGTAGTGAGTGATATGTAGTTTAGTCGTTGCTCGTTGAATGCACTTGTTTTAATATAAATGTCTGGTTGAAATGAGGCTGATCAATCGATGAAGCCGAAATTCCTGGTCTTCTATGATAAGGGTAATTATTTCTAAATGGTTTTTTTGAGGCGGCATGTTAATAAATGCTTCGTTAGATTTCGACGTATGGGTCTATTGATGGTGATTCTGTGCTCATCTTGTTATGATGTACGTCATCACCTACCATTATAATGTCCTTAAGTTCATTCCATTAATTTTAATCGTGTCGAGTCACTTGTGTCGCGACTATCAACTAGGTAATCATCATTCTCGCTAAAATGCACAGCTTTTTTTGTCTTTCATCCATTTGACGCTGTTAGACCTACTTGAAGAAGAGTTAATTCATAATTACACGTGTGCCTCTATCATTAATGCTGTCATTGAATAGACACGAATATCCTCGAAGATGAGCCAGGTTTGTTTGCAGTTTTCCTATCAGGAGCACGCCTGACAGAATTATGGACTTTTAAATAATCCCCATAATCGTCACCACCAGCTTTAGTGAATTATTCAACGGGCCTTATATGCCTTTAGCGTATGACGTCATCGACCTCTGGGGAGAGGATTTGGCAAAGCTAATGTTGATGGTTAAAATGTCCATGGGAAGAGATCGTAACATTCGTTGACGTCATTAAAACTTGTCATAAATTTAATATTAAATGTCGGTTAGACGCGGTATTTCACATTGCCACTATTAAATCCTATTTTGGACAGACATAGATGCGATTTTCTCGTGTGAAATTTATGAGGCATTTTGGAGTAATGAGTTGGGTCATGCTCGAAATCTACGCGTTATTTTGGTGGCTGCCTAACTCAAACACTGCATTTGTTTCAATTATGGCGGCTGATTTTAACTCATTTTTATTTCGAATTAAGACCCAAAATTTATTTACAGGATGAGCACAGTCTTTTCCGAATTTCACAAATGTACGAGGGGCGGTCCAAATGTGTTGCATATTCGATTATTATTCGAAAACCAGATGTCGTACAAAAAAACTGAAATAACCATTTTAAAGAGCGGGGAATTTTTGTTTTAGGTCACTACATGGCGCCACAATTTATGCAGAATTTCGAACAGACTATCAAAAACAAAATGGCGCCTCCCTTGTAAGCGTTCGTGCGAGAGGAACAACGAAGTGTTATTCGTTTTTCAGTGATGAAAGGCATGAAACCGAGTGAAATTTATAGTGAAATGTTAGGAGTTTATGGTGACAAATGTGTTTCACAAAGTACGGTACAGAGGTGGTGTTTAAGCTTTAAGAAAGGACGCAAACTGTAATTGACAAAAAGAGAAGTCCCCATTCTGCCCATGCCACAGCCCACAAGATCTTGAGTGGGAAACATTGAAACATCCGCCATACACCTCCGACCTTTCACAAAGCGACTTCCATCTCTTTGGACCACTAAATGAACACTCGAGTGGTCACAAATTCTAAACAGACGATGATGTGAAACTTGCAGATTGGCAATATCTGCATAGTCAACATAATGCATTTTACGAGAGGGGTATAAACAACCTTATCAAACGTTGGGGTAAATGTATCAACAAACTCGGGTCCTACATTGAAAAATGGCATATCTCCTGCTCATTAAAATGAATATTTCAGTTTTTTTGTATGACATCTGGTTTTCGAATAATAAACGAATATGCAAGACTTTTTGAGCAGTAAAGCACTATTCACACACAACCGAATATCGTCAGCTACCATATAAGTTTGGGTCTGAGCATGCGCACTTTAACTCTTTATTTTTAGGTTGAACTTAAGCCCCTCCCATATTCTTGGCCGATACAAAGCTCAACTTAGTTGAGCTTTTTCTAGCCGACAACGACATAGAAGTGATTACAACGCTGAATGTAAAAGCGCCGTTGTTGTCCGGTAGCAGACTACACAAGACAACTACAGAATACAACAATTTTAGCAATAGCGCCTTTGTTGTCCTGTAGCAGAGAACAGAAAACAACTCTGTTTTGTCTTGTCTGTACCCTTGTTTTCAGCCTAATCTCTGCTGCTGGTTGCTGACGTCACAAAGTCAGTTCTCTGGTGAGTAGGTTGTGTGTGAATACGGCTTAACACTTTTTTGTGCCTTTGAAATTCATCATTTTAAGCAGATCAACCGAAACCTTGATAAAAGACAGACATTATTCATGATGTCAGAAGCATTCAAGCAATCGTGACCTTCAATCTTGAACCAAGGTTATGCAAATCAGTTTTTTATAGTAGGGGAGACCGGGGCACAGTGGGCCACGGAGCGTTTATAAAATCGGGTTTTAGCAGTAACCTAATGCTTGTAATGAGCAAGGAAGCTGTATGCAGCACTCTTTCGTTAAACAAAATGTCTGCCATCTAACACAAGCATAGAAGAAGTGATTTACGTTTTAAGTTTTTGAGCTTGAAAAGTAATTATTCAACTCACAACTGGATTTTTATTCTAGTTGTAATTATAAATCATAAGTAATGCTGCAATATACTATTGACGAATGTATATATCCAGATATAATTTCAAACTAAAGTTTATGTTAATTAGCTATGTGGTCAGCTGTAAAATCTTATTCAAATGAAATTGGTTATACGGAGTACAGTGGGCCACAACATTATGGGGTACAGTGGGCCATGTCCCAGCATACCCCAATTAACGTTTTTGGGAGATGTTTTTATATTTTCTCATTAATCATAACTTTAAATAAAAACCATGCTTAAATTTATGTATGTCCCACTGTGCCCCAGTATTGGGGCACAGTGGGACAGTCTGCGCAACCAACTTTAATCTCTTGTAGCATAAAAGTAGTAGCTCTAAAACGATGAAAAAATGTATACAGATTCTGAAGGCTTACTGTGTTGCTGTGTTATTCTTTTAAAATGCTATAAGTTAAATATATTTTTCCCAAAAAAAAATGAATTCTAAAAAGTTTATCCACTGTGCTCCGGTCTCCCCTACGTTATACTATGAAAACGCTTGGTGTTTCATTGAAGTTAACGAAATTGGGATAAGTTGTTCCCAATATTCTGCATTATAAGTAAACTGAATTTGATTAAAGTTGTAAAAATGACGTGATATGCTTGAACCAATCAGCACATGCTGTTCTGTGGTCGTAAAGCACATCATACATCCTGGAGTGAACGATATCCAAAAAAGGAAATGCAATCCATCGAATCCGGGTTTAACATATCCCCATACCGTGATTAAGCTCTGACACGTTTCTATCTTTAAATTTCACCTTGAATATGTGCAGTTGTGTCAATATTTTAGCAGGAGATCTGGGCTAGGCATGTACACAATGCTTATTATTATGTAAGCACTGCCAACATATTTCCACTTACTGTGTATTTTTTGGACTTTCATGGGGATTTTCCATGAGTGATGAAAATTCCAATGACTCACTGCAATTCTGTGTAACAAATTCGGCGTATTGTTTAGTGATTTATTTTATGAAAGTCAGGGATAATAATTATTGCATTTAATTTCACATATCCAGTTATTATAGTTCTCATTTCAAAAGTCAATAGATGTCACACTCGGTCTGCATTGCATCTATGGAAATTTCTGATTTTAACATCATTTTACGTAAATAAAAA
This sequence comes from Julus scandinavius, assembly GCA_034696685.1. Taxonomy (NCBI): domain Eukaryota; kingdom Metazoa; phylum Arthropoda; class Diplopoda; order Julida; family Julidae; genus Julus; species Julus scandinavius. Next base: position 7,447 of record JAQGAE010005591.1, read on the forward strand.
CTGACAACCTTTTGTTACATGTTTTTTCACCTAAAAAAATGTTTTATTTATATTGTATCGGGTTTTATTTTAAAATTGATATCTAACATTACATCATCATATTTTGCAATTTTAATTTGCAACCGTGTTTTTAAACGATAATCGATAAATAAGTATCAGTTAATGGCGGGGATAATCCCTAATTTATTATAATAATTATAATAATTCTAAATTCATTCTTTTAAATAAATCAAGTGTCCATAGACCCCACCTACTATGTTACTGATAAAAGTAATATACAGCATGCGTAAAAAGTCTGTTCCCCTAAATTTTCTTAATTGGGGCAAATTTGAAAATTGTGATAAGGGAAACATAATAAAAACTATGGGGTGTGCGATTTAATGTTGCAAAACTATTTGACCTTTGACCATGTTTTCAAATTCTTTCTCACGGGAAGTTCTTGAAGGACGTAAAATAGACATGGTTTGATTTTGAAAGTTGTAGAGGATGGTATCAATCTAAAAATGCTTTATTTAGTATTACAATGTCCTTCTGTGAATTTATTTTAAGTTTCTTGTGATGTTATTCACACTTATATAAAATAAATGTAATTTTCAGATTAACTTTGTATTGGGATACCGCGTCATGGATATGTGCATGGTAACAGTTACCAATGTAGATCAAATGTCCACATATTTGATGATTAATTAGGTTCTTGAAGATGCACCATTGCAGCAATTAACGGTTTGTTGAAATAATTCGGGTCATATACAAAAATCGAATGTAATTAATAATGGTGTACTAATGCATTTTAACTATTAGATATCATTTAACATCGATCATCGGTCAAAATGCAACTCATAAAATAAATTAGGTTGCTTAATTCAGTTTTTGGCACGATTGCACAACCGTTTGATTGCTGAATTTAAAATACACTGGAGAGTTCTCTTTCTTATATCTGATAACCTGTAAGATATGTTACTTTTCATCCTGGTGCAATAATCAACAAAATGCATCTTGATGTCACTTTAAATGAGATATGCCCTACAGTACCATATCTAACATAATTTATGATGGCATGATATGTAAGGAATATGCAGCTGAGAAGGCGATAACAACGTGATTTATAATTTGATAACAACTCTTGCTGAATAGGGCCATAAAATCTAGACCTATTAGTACATTTTTTCCCCAATCACAATTGTTACCAACAGTATTATACATTTTCTTTACTTAAAATTATAAAATAAACAAGGAATGGGAACTACTCCTTCGCTAAATCACAAATTAAAGCGTAACATTGCCTCTGACTTCCATCAAGACTAGCATATTTGACCACAAGGCAAGCCAAGCCCTACTTGAGCAAAGCCTAAGCCACGCTTAGAGCATTTTCTGTGCTCAGAGACAGTAAAAATACAATAGCTGGATACAATATCCTGAGAACTTGGACTTGAGATGCGCTCATCGTTGCGCATGTGCGTATTGTACATTATACAGGAAGAAATTTCACATCTTCTGCACCTGACGGAAGTACAGATTATGGTCGTGAAGATTCCCTTGTTTTTTTGTTCTACCCTTCCCTAGCCTCTTTCCCTCCTCTAAACAAAATTGTTAGATGTTTATGCGAATTTCACATTTCTGCCAAATTTATTACACCTATCCATTTGAGTTGCGTGTTGTAGTCTATATGCGAATTTATGCGGTTTCAACATCCTTCCTTTCCTCAAATATCAACTCTCTATCATGTTTATAGTTTGCGACACGCGTTTTAACACACCAAAAAAAATTCCGATAAAACAGACAAGCCCCTTGCATATTAATTCGTTGACATAAAAGTACGCATTTTTACAATGTTCCCCCTAGTCTGGATAACCATAAAGTTCTGGAAAATGGAAAAGACATGGACATATTAAGGACATTTAACATATATTTGCTTTCACATATCTAGAAATGAACTGTACTCAACTCAGTACCCTACAGTCAGCAAATATATACTATATGGTAAGGGAGTCGTACCCAATTTCAGGAGAATGCTCCCCTAAGCCAGTAGCGACTTAGACCAATAGGACCAATAGGAAGCATCCGTCTTGGGGCACGAAGCTCTGTCAAAGGATTTGCGTGATTATGTCTACTCCTAGAGTGGTCGTTAGGCGTTAATATATTTGAATTAAGAGAAATATTAAAACGTTTGAATAACCCCATAGATAACTTTTCGCGTCTGGACCTCAACGTGTCCCAATTTAGAGTGGAGCATTTCTGTCACACTCGCGGAATGTTGATAACTGCCCTTTACAAATCTGGCTGCCCTACGCTGGACCATCTCTATATCCTGGATATGAACCATCCAGTGAGGATTCCAAACAGGAGCCCAATATTCCAACATAGGGCGAAACAGAGTTGCGTAGCCAGTTTCCGCTACATTTTCCGCACAGTTCTCGTAATACGCGTTGAATGAATCTAAGATGTATTTTTCCATTGAAAAGGATAGGGTTTTTAATCCCCTTTCAGGCGTTGGTTATGCATTTTCGGTGGTTAAGGACTCAGGGTGGTCAGGGAAGTGCAATCTCATGACCAACCACATGGCTGGCTTCTTAGCCACAGCCCAAATTCCTGCAATTTTGCAGTAGTCACCATCATTCAATAACTAATCACTTTTCCTTGTGTTAAGAGCTAGGAGCTGAGCCTCTTAGTGGCACATAAAACATTTCTTTGTGGTGAAGTGAAAATTCTTTATATTTTTAAAAAGTTAAAGTTTGAAATTTACGTGGCACTGTGTACACTGCAGGGGTTTATGGTGGGGAGGAATTGGTTCGCATGGTTGAATGTGTAGCGATTTCATTTTAAGGATAAAGGAGTTTGGTTCCCTTTGGTGCACCTATGGAAATTGGCAACGGGAGCAGTTTCATTGATTTTTAAAAAGGTTAAAAAACCGCTGAGGTATATTCTGCAGCATAATCTTATTAGCCAACTGTGATATGATTCATCCCTTGCCGCTGCTTGGTAACAGTTGGGATGAAATCACAATTGCGCATTTATTTCAAGGTAAAAAAAAAGTCCCTGGTTCGTCGATGGATTTTCCAGCATGGATTCAGGTTGTGCACGAATCCTGTTCGCTCTCGCACCACTTCACTCCAATGTGTTTTCCTTCTGCTTTTATGCGGATTTATTTGACCAAACGAGGCAACGTGATTTACGTGCTCTTTTTCACGGGATTAGCCCCTGAAACGCTCGCCACCATTGCTGATGCTCGGCAATGGGCATCAGGCTAAACTTTCTCACATAATGCCTAATTCAATATTTCAAATTAGTCTGGATGATGTCTAATTCTAGCTTGTAAGGATTCCGAAATTAATTACGTCGACATCGATTGAAATTAATGAACACGTCTTGCTTTGGGCCTCTTCTTTTCCAATTCCACATTCCCCAAAATACCTAATCAGTTTTTAATCGCCCTGATGTTCAGCCTGAAAGCATTTTCATTTTCAAGACGAACATTTCACTTGGGCAGTTGGAATACAGTGGAGTCTCACTTAAACGAAGCTCACTTATACGAAACATTCAGTTATACAAAAAAATTCTTGTTCCCCTGCAAAACTCCATTTAACCCTGTGTAATGCATTATTCGCTTATACGATATTCAGTTATACAAAAC
>JAQGAE010005592.1:0-11076 GCA_034696685.1 Julus scandinavius
TAATCGCAGATATTCTAGGAGTCATTGGCAATGTCCTCAAAATCATCGTAAATATTCTCAAAATTATAGAAAATATTGTAGAAGTGGAACAGGCCAATGTCATAGCACGCAAAAGCCCCTGAAGAGGCCATGGACATGCAGACAACCATGCAAATAGTTAAGTTTCTTACCTCTGGTGCCTCATCACCATGGATCCTCCTGACTTTCTCTCCACACTCCGAGCACAACATCTTGGACATCTCGTAAAATTCCATCTGTCTGTCCGGCAACGACTTGGACAACATCTCTTCTCCTTTCTTGTCGATGAGCTTCTCAGTGCTTCCCGGCAGTGATCTTTCCCTCCGTTTCCGGTGCTTAAAACGGCCATCGTCCAACAAGTCGCTGGCATCGAAGCTGAAGCTGCTGAGAGGCCGTCTCTTGTCGTATCTCTTGTCCACTGGTGCCGCAACAGCCTCACCGACTATTGTCCGGCAGGAGTGTTTCTTGGTTTCCTGACCACCTCTGTCGTCCAACTCCCTTTCGGGAGTGCGACTAGATGATCTTTTCCTCTCCTTGACGGGCTCCTGATCTTTGTGGTGACCGCGACGATGACCAACTCTGGAAGACGATGCAGAGTTCTCTGACATGTCGTCTCTGGAAGAGCTTTTGGATGTTCCACCATGACTCGTGTAACGCTGAGGACTCTCGCTGATTGACCGTCTTCCTTCCACAGCCTCTGCATCACTACCAGTTGTTCGATGATGGTCTCTATGGTCTTTGTGAACAACTCTGGAAGACATTGCAGAGTTCTCTGACGTGTCATCTCTGGAAGTGCTTTTTGATGTTCCTCCGTGGCTCGTGTAACGCTGAGGACTTTCGCTGATAGACCTTCTGTTGTCAGCAATTTCTAAATCCTCGCCAGCTATCCGATGATGATCCCTATGTTCCTTGTGAGCAACTCTGGAAGACATTGCAGAATTCTCTGACATGTCATCTCTAGAAGAGCTTTTGGATGTTCCTCCGTGGCTCGTGTAACGCTGAGGACTCTTGCTGATAGACCTTCTGTTGTCAACAGTCTCTACATCCTCGCCAGTTGTCCGGTGATGGTCTTTGTGATCCTTATGCTTGGACTGTCCACCTCCACTCCTAGACTTGTGCTTCTTGCCGTTCCTCAACTTCTCATTGCCATCACTGTAACCTCTTTTGGACTTTGCACCACCCCCAACGAAGCTACCCTCCACATTGGCATCGCTGATGCTTCGAGGAATCTCCGCAACCAAAGGGCGACCGGAAGATTCTGGACTCTCGCTGACTGACCTCCTGTACTCCTTGCGGTGACCCTCTCCAGTGGCAGACTTCAGGTCTTTGTACATGCCAGATGATGGACTGTCCTTGTCCTCTTCAGAAGAAGTCTTCTTTGAGAAAACCTCTCGCTCCAACTTCTGACCAAAGCCGGATGGACGGATTGGCGTCTTGGAGACATCACTGTACAGAGTTGGCTTGGCTGTGAGGATGTCAGGCTTCTTCTTGATGGGAGGCTTACTGTCACTCAGGGACGATGTGCATTCAGTTTCAACACTGGACGACCTGTCTCTGGAATCCTCCTGCTTCTTGCTCTCCAACATCTTCTCGAATTTTAATCGAATTTCTGCAAAATTATACATGCTCTCCACAACTTCCGTTGGCCTGCCCATGGATTCCTCCTCTCCACTGCCCTTGTCCGTCTCCTCGATACCAGAGTCGATCTTTGATGCTACTGGCAAGACATCCTCAATGGTTCTTGACCTTTCCCTATCTCTGTGCCCTCTTTTGACAGAACCTGGCAAATAGACAACACATCATTGTTACACTCTTCAACAAAAACACTCAAATACCCATCATCGGATTCCCTAGATTGGCGCATGTATTTACCATGACAAGGCGTGTCTCCTGGAGTTGGTGTGACACTATGTTCGTCCTCTTCATCATCCTGCTCCAGGTTCCTCTCAATTCTTCCTTGACCATTGTCCCTTTGTTCGCTGACAAGTGCAGAACACTGAGCTCCGAATATGTTCTCCAGCTCTTTGTCGCTGTCGCTGACAGTGCTGGTGCTGAGTTTCCTGGTGGATTCTTTGGAGTCGTGTTCACTGATTCCACTCTCCAGAGTGTAACTTCCGCTAGTGCTGCTTTCAATACTTAAAGAGCTGCCATGGGTGTGTGGTGACCGGGGAGACGCCAGGTTGTGGTAACCAGATGCGACAAGATCATGCGGTGCTGCAACTTCCGTAACAAGCGATACATCGGTAAAATCATCTGGTATGTCATCATTGCAAGAGATGGTAAGTGAAGTACGACTGAAGAGTGGTCTTGAGGACCCTTTGGTCATTGCCCCACCTGAAAGGTTCTTGATACCCGCCCATGTCTCGTAAGCTTCAGTCGCAGAATGTTCTGTTGCCGTGTGGTAGTCTTCGGAAGTCTCGCTACCTTCCGGTTCAGACTTGTTGGAGTCTGTGTAGGACAGGTTGCTCTTCGGTCTGGTCACATTGCCAGGACCCAATGATAACTCACTTCTGGAAGACTCCCGCTCTGTAAAGTGACTGCTGGAGGACTCGCTCTCGGGAGATGTTAGATGTTCCTGGATGTAAAAGAAGTTGTTAACAATTATTTATTTGTTGCTTTTTATCATGGGTAATGGAAGAAATATCAAGATGGCCAAGACAGAAATCGCCAAAGTATCCCCATTTTACTGCATTTTCTTAAATATTTACCTTGGGGCTCAAAAACCTTAAATCAAATCTTGGCGGTGACTTGAGTTTCTCAGACACCTCCCTAGATGGCGCTGCTACAGATGGTGTCCTCATATCTGGCATTATCTGTTTGGATCTGAGGTCTTCCTTGGGTGGTGTTGTCTCCTTGTCTTCCACCAGATCACCTTGGTCCATCAGAGTGTGTGAGGACTCACTCTTGATGGACCCAAACTCTGTATCAGAACTACAAGCTATTGTCTTGTCCATATCACAAGAGGCTAATCTGTCGCTGTCCAAAGACCCGGTTCCATCAGATCTGGACTTCTTGACGTTGTCATGGACAAGCTTTTCAGATTCCTTCTTGCTTTTTGAACTCCAGATTGTTGGTGTGGAAGATGCGGAATGATCTGTCAAGGAATGGTACTGACTACCCCCATCTGACCTGGGAGATTCACCGCTGATCTTCTCGGTCACTTCCGCATGGATCGCTTTTGGAACGGCTGAAATCTGCTGTAGGACCTAAGAGAAAAAAAAGTTAATATATATCCAGTATTTTTCTTTAAACCCTTCATCTGCCCCTCCCTGCAATGTCTCTCTTGATCTTTACCTCTTCCTCCAGCTGTTCCTCTTCCTCCGCTTCCTCCTCCGGTGGCACTTCCGGCTCTTCATCGGAGTCCGTTGACGATCCAGAAGAGCGTCTCATGGCATCCAGTTCTCTGTTGTTCATCATCATGACTTCCTGTTTCTCGCTTTCAGTCTGTGCCACACTCCTGCTTCTCTCTCGTCGTCCTTCACCATTGCTTTCTTGAACTTGGTCTCTTATCTTGGACGATCTTTCGTCCATATCTGTCTCCAGAAGCAAAGGATCACTCTCTGACCTTTCCCTTTGTTGTCTGTCGTCTTCCACGATGTCTTGGCTCACTTCCGGTTCCGGAATATCGTCGCTAACGACGCCATCTTGGCACTTCCGGTTCAGAACGCTGCCTTCTGAAAATGTCTTGAGTAACTTGTGATGGTGAGGAGCTGTGTACCTGTTGTTGCCATTGCCCTTGCGGTCCTAAGATAAACAAAACAGACATGGTGTTATATTTCTGATATGGGCATGTTGCTCAGATTCTGACAGGGCCACAAATGGAACTGCTAAAGACCCCTGGAGAGGCCATTTCCGGTTACTCACTTGCGGTTTAAACATAACCATGATTTCCTTTTGGTTTCTGGCAGCTGATTTTCCGATTGGGGTTGATCTGGACCTACTGGCATGTCTCTTGTTGACAGTGTCACTGTCATCCAGATGCAAGACAGTCATCTTCATACTGTCAACATCCCCGGCAACAATCTTATATTCAGAATCAGACCTGCTTTTCACCAGTCTTTTGCCATTGCAGATCCGGGTTTGGGCAGAATTCTCTTGACTATGGGCCCTTGGTGATAGGGTTAGATATGCCAGAACAGGGGCAGGTATGGCCACAGTTATTTCCGTTTGCGTGGCCTGTGTTTTCATCGACTTCCGGAGTTTTGTCAACAACAACGTCGGGTTGACATTCGGTGCCAGTGTGGACAGGAAGTCCAAAGATCTCAGACTTCCTATTCTTCTGCCCACGTGCTGTTGTTCCATACCCTTTTTACAACTTCCGCTTCCGATGTCCAACAATCTTTCTTGCGACTTCCGGTCCGGAGAAGCCTTGGTGTTACGTCTGACCGGAAGTGACGTCATCTGATGTCCATCGTCCATGCTGCTGATGGCAGGATGACTTCTGATCAAGGCTGCAGAGTCGAAGCTGACATGTTTCTGGCGACGTTCGTCCAAAGTCAGATCTGGAGTCTTGGCCTGACGTCTTGCACTTCCGTGTGACAGATCCGGGGTGTTTGGAAGTGTCTTGGAGTGTCTTTTGGAACCTTCTTGACTGTCCATGCTGATGGCATCGCTGGTCACAGATCCGGAGTCTTGGGATCTAAGTCTTAAAAGTGTGGGTCTTGATTGTTGGGCCAGAAGATTGCAGTCGGAACTAGATGATGGCACTTCCGGTCCGGTGCCACTCATGCACTTCCGGTTCTCTTCACCCCATGTATGACGCTTGATCTCGCCGAAACCAGACTCTGGATCGACGACGACATCATCGGTGTCAAGACGAACCTGGAAGTTAATTTTGAAGGCAATATCAAGAAATTGTCATGACAGTGTCATGGCGTTGTCAGGACGATGGCAGGACTATGTCATTTTTGGTCATTCAAATTTCAGGGCAATATCAGGACAATGTCAAGACTGTAATTTAATGTCACGGCAATATCAGATAAATGTCATTGCAATGTCAGGACGATATCCAGGCAATATCAGGAAAATGTCATGGCAGTGTCATGGTAATGTCAGGACGATGGCAGGCCAATGTTAATAATGTCATGACAATATCAAGGCAATGTCAAGACAATGTCAAGACAATGTAATTTAATGTCAGGCCAATGCCAGGCGATATCAGTAAAATGTCAGGACGATGGCATGACAATGTTAATTAATGTCATTCAAATGTCAGGGCAATAACAGGAAAATGGCATGACAGTGTCATGGCAGTGGCAGGACAATGTCAAGACTACGCAATTTAATGTTAGGACAATATCAGGAAAATGTCATGGCAATGCCAACGCAATGTAATGTTATGTCAGAACAATGTCATGGAAATGTCAGGCAATGTCAGATCAATGTTATTTAAAGTCATTCAACTTACAGGACAATGTTAGAGCAATATTACGACAATGTCAGAGCAATATTACGACAATGTCAGAGCAATATTACGACAATGTCAAGACAATGCAATTTAATGTCAGGTCGATGTCAAGGCAACGTCAGGAAAATGTCATGATAGTGTCAGGAAAATATAATTTAATGTCATTCAAATGTCATAACAATGTCAAATGTCAGCAGTAACATTACAAAAGCCCTTAGTGTCCCTATGTGCTGACTGTCTGCTGACCATTGTCCACTGTACCTTTCGTCTGAGGACAGCACTGGCCAGTTCCTCATCAAAGCTCTGTCTGAGGCTTTTGGAGGCCTGTGGAGGTAGCAACTGTCTCTGCTGCCCAGTGGCACTGTCTTCCCTGCTGTCCCTTCTCAGGCCTTGGTTGGTGGCAGTGGACAGTAAGACCTTAGGGCTAGGTCCTTGCATTTCCGGTGGTAAGGGCTCCCAAGCCAAGGGCTTGGCATCCATTCGAATTCCGGCCAGATTCTCATCGCTGGCTGACTTTGTCTTTCGCAAACACGAAGACAGTAAAGAGGCCCTATGACAGGACTTCCAGTCTTGGTTGGGAATACATCCGAATATCTTGCTGTCTTGAGCCACTGTCTCCAGGACGTGCAACTGTTTGTTGGTGATGCAGTACTGTTCTCTGATGTCCTCCTTGGAGTATAATGGGGTGCCCTTTTTGGTACGGAAGGCGGAGAAGCGTTTCCGGCCCATTGTATCATCATCGGAGTCGTAGATGATCACATCCACTGGAAGGTCAACCTGTAAAGGACACACAATTAAGGACCATTCAATGATGTATAATTAGAATTAGGAGCAAGGGCCCAACAAGGACCATTTAAAGATATAACAATGACCTGGAGCAAGAAACCACAAATTGCCATTCCAAGATACCATAAGGACCAAGAGCCCAACAAAGGACCATTCAATGATATTTAACAAGGGCATGGACCATTCAATGATATATAATTAGAAATAGGAGCAAGAGCCCAACAAGGACCACTTAAAGATATAACAAGGACCTGGAGCAAGAAACCATGAAGGGCCATTCAATGATACCATAAGGACCAAGAGCCCAAAAAGGACCATTCAATGATATTTAACAAGGGCATGGATCATTCAATGATATAATTAGAATTAAGAGCAAGAGCCCAACAAGGACCACTTACAGATATAACAAGGACCTGGAGCAAGAAACAATGAAGGGCCATTCAATGATACCATAAGGACCAAGAGCCCAACTTAAAGAGCCACTTAAAGATATAAAAAGGTCCTGGAGCAAGAACCCACGAAGGACCATTCAATGATATATAATTAGAAATAGGAGCAAGAGCCCAACAAGGACCACTTAAATATATAAAAAGGTCCTGGAGCAAGAACCCACAAAGGGCCATTCAATGATACCATAAGGACCAAGAGCCCAACAAAGGACCATCCAATGATATTTAACAAGGGAAAGGACTATAGAAAGATATTTAACAAGGGCATGGATCATTAAATGATATAATTAGAATTAGGAGCAAGAGCCCAACAAGGACCTCTTAAAGATATAACAAGGTCCTGGAGCAAGAACCCATGAAGGACCATTCAATGATATATAATTAGAAATAGGAGCAAGAGCCCAACAAGGACCTCTAAAAGATATAACAAGGACCTGGAGCAAGAACCCACAAAGGGCCATTCAATGATACCATAAGGACCAAGAGCCCAACAAAGGACCATTCAATGATATATAACAATGGAAAGGACCATAGAAAGATATTTAACAAGGGCATGGATCATGCAATGATATAATTAGAATTAAGAGCAAGAGCCCAACAAGGACCACTTAAAGATATAAAAAGGTCCTGGAGCAAGAACCCACGAAGGACCATTCAATGATACAATAAGGACCAAGAGCCCAACAAAGGACCTTTCAAAGATATTTAACAAGCGCAAGGGCTGTTTAATGATATTATAAGGAATAAGAAAAAGGGGTCACAAAGGACCAATGAATGTTATTTAACAAGGAACAAATACCTTTGAATGATATAACAAGGAATAGGAGCAAGGGCCCACAAAGGACCAATGAATGATGCTTAACAAAGACAAGGACCGTTGAATGATATTTAATAAGGCCAAGGACCTTTTAATGATATACTTAGGAACAGGAGAAAGGGCCCACGAGGGGCTATTTAAAGATATAACAAGGACCAAGAACAAGAGCTCACAAAGGACCAATGAATTATATAAGGGCCACGAGTACTATTGTGTGAAATGATTGCCAACTTTTAAGGGGCTACAATTTTGCCCCTTAAAGTAGTCAAACACTGCTAGCAACTATGTATGCAATGATTGCCTACCATCAAGGGTTTTGACTTACTTAAGGAAAAAAACCCTTGTTTTTTAACTGTGCCATCTTTTATGAATTATTTTACAGTTAATTTCTGATATGTCCAGATATGGAATTCATATAACTGACCAGATTTAGAATTTTTCAAAACTAATAACTTACTAAAGATAATTCATTTGCAAAAGTTAGTTGTCTTTATAAAAGAAAACCAGAAGTTGGCTTCTTGCCATCAAATGGTACAGAAAACGAATTACTATTTCTTATAAAAGTCAACATCAATAAAAGTAGATTGTACAATAGTAGCCAATAACAAAAGTTGGCAAAAAAAATTGAGATTTAGTGTCCAAAATTAGATTATGTGGGATAGAAAAAAAAAGTAAAAGGCAACTTATCAAAAAATCCAAGATCAGGGGAATCAAAACTGATTGTGTGATAAAATTCAATTTTTATGATATTGATGAGATTGTGGTAAAATTATTGTAAAAAACTAGATATGGTTTTAAAACTTACCTGGATACTAACATCTACTAAACCTAAATCGAGAGCAGATTTCGATGCTACGATTGTATCTTTAGAAGCTAAAGTCAGCCTGGAATTTCCCAAGGAGCCTCCTGAAAAGTCAAGAAAAAAAGATTTAATAATTAGAACGCATTTATAGACATAAAAAATTTGATCAGACATTAAACATTTTTTAAAAAAATAATGCAATGTTAATAAATTCTACTGGTGATGTGTGAAGACTTAAGTTATAATGTCAAAATTTTAAGTACATCAGATGAAGTAATAATTTTCCAATTAATATACTGATGATCAAAAAAGTATAAAAAAAATCCCTCCGAATGCAGCAATTTGATGTAAGTTTTTCTTAGGCCATTTCCAGAAATCGTGTTTTTTATATCTAATTTTCCTTTCTGAAATTCAGTTCATGATTTTAAAAAGTGCTTTTTTTGACCCTTACTTTGGCCAGCAATTTCTCTCTCATATATATCCTCAAATGCTATTTGTTTCAATTTGATTTAGTTTGCCTCCAGAATACAAAACGAATTTAGAGTTGGGTCAGTTTTTATAACATTTCATTCAGACAAGTCTGAAATTGAGGTAAAACACTATATATTGCAGCAATTGAAAGGATAATTCAAAAAAATTGCTATTGTATACCATAAAAGGCTGAGACTTTGGGCCTCTTTCTGAATATTGCATTATTTGTAATCTCTGATTAACAGTTGAAGAGATATTCCCATGATTGGCTTACTTTGGGACATCACCGGATGAGATCATGTTTCACAATTATTGTATACTTTATGAGATTTCCAAAAAAACCACCAAAAATTGTCACATTTTGAAATTAAACATCTGTGACAAATAAAAAAGTAAACAATTGTAACTACAAAAAATTGACAAATAAAAAATTAATTTAAATAATGAACGAAAAACCATGCTCCATAATTAAATGCTGAACAATTTCCTTTATAAATCAATGTTAGATAAAGAGCAGTTAAAAAGTAGCAAATGCAGCAAAACACTAATCGATTTCGTGTTTCTTTTTCACAATGAGCAGACAAAATGGTGAAGATGTAAGATGGAGGTTATCAACTGACCACGAACAAAAGATGGGTTTTATCCATCCATTCCCAACCAGATGTGTGAATGTTGAGGCATTTCACCACTACTTTGGACACTTGTATTGACCTGAGCATCCAAACGCATTTTATATATTGGTCTATGGGGAAGAAACAGGTTTAGGAAACCAAAAACTGAGTGCACCATATTTGGTAATAAAGATAATCGATAATATCGATTACTTCGGTGGATTTTCCTTGAATTTGTGTCAAACCGACATCCCGATCAACAAGATAGCTCAAAATTGGTTTATAAAATTGAGATTCTGCTCCTTATAAATAGGCAAACATTGATAACACCATTGTATGCATTAATTGCCTACTTTTAAGGGGCAGGGAATATAAAATACTGTTTTGCCCCTGAAAATAGGCAAACATTAATAGCACCAATGTATGCATTGATTGCCTACTTTAAGGGGCAGCTAATATAATATCGTCTTAGCAAATGTTATCTACTTTTAAATCGGAGTAACTCATTGTATTTACGATGTTTCTTTCTAAGGATATTACAATAAATGTATATAAGTAACACAATACATGCTTACAAAATCTCATAATTTACTGACGCTCTCAAAACACATTTTCACTAAGTGTTTTATAGCACTTCAAATAAGTGCTTTTCTAGATTTTATCAAATGTTCTGAGTGTTTCAAATGTCTACGACTTGTTTTTTGATGTCAACCTAATGGCTTGTTTTTTTTGCTGTTGGAATCTTCCATACTTAAAATTTGACATTTGCTGTACCTGTCAAAGACCTTGAAATGTAAAAAAAGAGCAACGATAACAATGGTATTGAGTTATCTCTTTTCTGTCTATAATATGTCAAATCAGTTAGCATCTTGAAATTAAGTTTAATGATTAAATGTACACAGAGAAGATTTTTTGACAAATAATTTAATTGTAAAATTTTAATTTTGAGTAAACATTTAAGAGAAATTTTAAGATGTACTCACATTTTAATAACTTTAGGTGGACTTTTTATATAGTACAACAAGAAAAATAAACATCTAAAAACTATCTAAAAATGTTTACCATTTGATGAATTTCAGATTTAAAAAAAAGATGGTCTTTGAATGTGAACTACAAAAGGATATTATATTACATAAGAACAGCAACAAAAATAGACATATTTATCATCTGTAGATTATAGTGAAAATAACATGCCATCATTTTAGGGCTTACAAATTAATTGAGCTCGATCATAAACTATGTTAATAATAATGCTACATGAAAACATGATCGAAGGAACATGTCGAGCGCAAAATTAATGCCTAGTCATGACCAGAAAAATTGATTATTAAAATAAATGAAGCCTATCACATCTTATTTAATCTATTTTCCAGTCGTATCTTTGGCTGGGCTACAAATGAAAGCTTAATCCATGTCTCATTAATCATTTTGCTAATTTGAAACCTAACATAATAATGAAGAAATTCGTCAACCTAATAAAAATTCCAGTTAAACCATCTTGCAAAGTGTGATTAATAAATAAACTGGGAATGTGTTTTCAGCTGACAAGTAACCAAGTCTACAATAGTTTTTTTAATGAATAAAAACACCATTAATGAAAGAAGAAGGAAGAATAATAATGTAAACGAAAAACCCTTTTGTAAAAAAGAGGGAAGTTTTCTTCACCTTAATCAAACCAAAATTTAATTAAACATCTTTCTAGACGCCTCATGAAT
>JAQGAE010005593.1:0-11073 GCA_034696685.1 Julus scandinavius
TTTGTAATATGTTTTCAATATATGGGTAATATATTTTCAAACATATATTTATCGCATATTATTTTTCCATATGGGTTACCTCTACCCTGCACTTTATTTCGTCATTGGAATCAATTATTTTTTTCTTGGACTCGAAACCTTTTAAGAATGAAGTTATGCAAATGTGGGAATGGTCATTTTTCTGTCAGGGGAGGAATTAGAGCAAATGTTAAGATAAAAAGGGCAAGAAATTAACTTTAATGGTCAGTCTTGGTTTCTCCTTATAGGAGGACTTTAAGGTGCTACAATCAACACCGGACCTCGGTTTAAACTCTCATCCGAAAGAGCCGCCACTTAGGGAATTTCTCACATCCGTAAAAATCCCACCGAGAGGCAAGCACGTAACCCACTCGACTGCCGGCATAGGCATTTTTGCCATCATATTGACAAAAATGCATCACATTGGATACAGAAAAAAGGAGGATGGGTAAGCAAAAACAAATTTACTTATAAGTATTTTAAATTTATTTTTAACAAGCTTTATCCAATCTTCTGTACATTTATTCTTTATTAGAATTCATTGAAATCAACATTACCAGCTCAAGATTCATTGATGAAAAAGATTTGGGACTTATTTATTAATCTTTAAAGAAATTGAAATGTACAAAGAAAATTGAATAAAAGTAAAAGTGAGCTAAGCATAATTCAATTTTTTATATTATTCTCATTATACTATACAACCTTGAATGTAAAATATAACTTACACGAGATATATTGTCAAACATCGGGATTAAACATTGTCCGTTCAGGAGTCAGCATCGGCAGATCTGTCAATGGTTGCCGGGAGGGTTAATTTCCTGGCCCATGTACTGGGGGTGGCCCCAATAGGAGCTGCCCAGAATATACATTGGATACAAGGACAAAGTCAAAGAAGTTGACCAGCACTGTGTATGATCCTGGCTCGGGCTAGTGGCTCCACTGTTGATGAAAGAGGTTTGATGAACTCACCTACCGGAGGCATGCGGGAAACTCCCACCAGGTAAACGATGAGGGCCACCTGGGGGTGCTCGATATGATATGCGATGGTTGGATGAAAAGTTTAGATTAATGAGGAACCAGAAAAGCCTGTAAAGTGATAACATGGAACACAGCATTCGATATTTAATGGCAGAAGAGTTTATTGCTTAACCGTTTATGGATAACATTCTCGCAAACGGTTAAAAATCGTAAAAAAAACATCACATGTTTTCAATTTCTATAAACCGCTGTGCTGATTTTATTATTATAAAAGTTAAACCACTCCCACCAAACTGAAAACAAAAGAGTGTTTGTAACACGTAGCAAACACCGCATCACGAGTTTACTCTGTATTTCGCCTTCCATATTTGAACAACTGCTTAGTGTAGCGTGCAACAGTAGATTGCAGTAGTAGTGCAAAGGACAGTACGCACAAAATGCAATCAATATAATAATAATAAATGGAATATATGGGCAATGTATAAAAAAGTGTTTCAAGTGTATATTTGTAGGGTATTTTCATTTCAGGCACACTTTACAATTTTGTTCAATTACATAATTATAAAAATGAAAAACATTTGTCCAAATACTATATTTTTATTCTTTTCTAGAAATTATTGAAATGTAACATTTTTCAACTGAAGATTTATTGTTAAAAAAGTCAAAAAGTGAGCCAGAAATGGCTTCTCTTATACTACTTAGGATTCCATCAATTTGGGTTATTACTTCCTGAATATAAATATCCATCAATATACATACCATAGCCAAATATCCACCTGATTTGAGCGGTGGTGTAATCAGTATTTATGTCTATACAGATATTGTAGAACATCAATATCTTGGTTATAAAATGGCACCACTTCTACGTGCTATACAGCTGATAGACAATCAGAAAAGCACTTTATCAAATATTTCAAAAATCGTATTACATACCAGTGTTTGGTAACTGCATTGATTCTATCGAGATAAAACTTTGCACTGATTTTGGTGAACCGCGCTAATATTTGAAGCTTGGAATGTTTTAGTAAAACTTAATTTCATTCGCATCACTGATTGAGAGAGAAACTGTTAAACCATAGCTCCAGTTTATGATTATACACAGTATTATCTCAATCAAGCGGGTTATGGCAGCGGGCCTGTATTTCAAGGCCAACGTTTTCAACAAGGATATGGGCTTGGTGGCTTTTTTGCAAGTCTATTTAGATCAGCTGTGCTAATGTTGAAACAGGGTGCCAGGACTGTAGGCCGAGCACTATTTAAAATGGGGCCATATAAAACAGTCAGCTCATTATCATTTCAAACAGACAGGTCATGAACTAGCAACCAGAGCAGTTGGCCACATGAGAGCTCAAGTGTGTTCAGGTACACTTGTATTTAAACAACGTCACCACTGTCGCCAATTAAGATCCCGCTCATCTGCACCTGAAAAGTGCAATACCGTATCAAGAAAAAAGAAAGTCGTTAGGGAATAAGCCAAAAGAAAGAAAAGAGCCTTCAAAGATATTTTTGGATAAATTATGGCACTACAGCACCTAGATTTCAGTTTTGCAACTGTAACCCAACAAGGCATGTGGATCACCCATAAACCAGTTACTAATTTTGCTGACTCTGGACATATAGAATTTCGAATTCAAGGAAATTCCGATTATTATCTTGATCTTGCCAGTAAGTTGATCTATGTGAAAGCTAAAGTAACAAAAGCAGATGGTAGCAAACTTGATGATGCCGATCAAGAATTGCCAATTAACTCCAGGCTACACTCGTTATTTTCACAAGCGGATGCCAAATTT
The DNA here is from genome assembly GCA_034696685.1 of Julus scandinavius. Classification (NCBI taxonomy): domain Eukaryota; kingdom Metazoa; phylum Arthropoda; class Diplopoda; order Julida; family Julidae; genus Julus; species Julus scandinavius. Next base: position 2,787 of record JAQGAE010005593.1, read on the forward strand.
AATGATAAACTTGTAACATCTGCCTCGAACACATCCATGTCGCTCATATTTGGAAATGTTTTTTTAATTATGGAATTAGGCTCTCGAGACAAAACGAACATCTAAATGTTTTTACAAGGACACGCCTGGACAGATGGAAAACAATGATCCTACATCTGCAACACCTAATGAAGGACTCAAGAAGCATTATGAACTTATTAAAAACTCCAAATCATTGAAAATGATTGGTGGGCTGCACTTGGTCATTATGCACATGCCTCATTATCTCTTGAGCAATGTGACTATGCGCCTGCGCCTGACAAGAGAAAAAAATAAATTTGCTCTAATGGGATTAACGTCGGCTGACTACAAAATTGTCTTACTGGATATTTCATTTTATATGCGAAGAATGAAAGCTTAACCAGCTGTAATCAACTCCCATGCAGCAGTTTTGCTTCGTGGCAATACCGCAAAATATCCTTTGCAGTGCACTGATGTCATATCATTCTCAGTGTCACATGGGCCAGGTAAACACTTGCCAAAATAATTTGCTTCTGGGTCAACTACCTTAAGAGCTTGTGATTGGAATTGTTGATTCATGGGCATATAATAGAGGATATGATAAAAATCCATTCAAATTTCACCTCTACGATGTTTACTATATCAGTGTTTACATTGACGGCCATCAGCTATTATTTGAGGCCTTAACACCAGACTTAAAATAGGCAATAAATTAGATGTTACAACTTGCTACAAACATGCTTTGACAGAGGCTCACAACACTGATAAGGGCATAGGCATTGACCGTGATGAGTACATTAAGGGCTTGACCATGTGGTCTTTTAATTTTTCACCAGACTTAAGCTGTGGGGACATTTACAAATTGGTTAAGACCGGCAACCTTGGATTGGAAATAAAGTTTGCTAAACCACTACCACACACTGTGAATGTTGTTGTTTTTGCTGAGTTTAAAAATCTCATGCAGATGGATATGACTCGGGGTGTCTTGTTTGACTTTGCCAAGTGGAGATGAAAAGCCTGCAACTCATAAGCATTAGGCATGGAGATTGGTCCACCACTGAACCATTTATGGGCGTGTTTCCGGCTGATGTCCTTCTCAGTGCTATACCTAAATATCCAGCCACGTTTATCATAAACATTGATAAGCATAACCACCCAGGAAAGCATTGGTTTGACATTTACCTAACACCTTTAGGCCATTGCAACTTTTTTTACTCATATGGCCATTCTCCACAATATTATCATGGAGCATAGCTGGATTGGATAGTTTTACTGCACATTATGAACATACAATCGGCTTCCTGTACAACCCTGTTTCTCAACAACATGTGGCCTGCATTGCTGGTTTTTCTTGTACTATCGCTGTCAAGGAATGACGCTTAAGACTATACAAGGATTGTACACCAAGAACAAACCTTTTAATGATCAGATTGCTGAAGAAGACTTGGAATTTCATATTCTCAAAGACATTGTTTTTGATGATACTGATTTTATTAACAATCTAATATGTAGTGCATTAGTGTCTTGATAATTTATGTTATATAAAAAACAAAACAATGTATCCATTTCATATCATTAAGTTTTTTTTATTTTAAGCAGTATATTTATTTTATTTTGATATTATTATTAATATTAGTACAATGTCGATCATGTAGGACTGCGCGGCCTCTTTGATATTTGTTGATGTTTGAGTAGACACAACAGTGGATGGTGTTCCTATGGAGGCGCTTGTTGTATTTATTGTAGGCTGCGTAACCATTTGGAGGTGGCAAATGGCATGGCCAATGAAAGATTGCAGTAAATTGATTGATTTCAAACCTTGTATTAAAGTAGATGCTCCCGCTGGATTAATGCTCTTTTTTTCATGGACCAATTCAGTGATGAGATCTACAATATTTGTTCCAGGCATTATTTTACCCTTGTAGACAAGCTCTATGTTATTGTTCCATGTTATAACACCCAGTCGATTTTTAATCGTGTCTATTATTCTATGGGCTTTTGATTGCATAGTTACAGCTATCCCTGCTATGATCTTATAGCCAATTTTCTCTATTTCAGCTGGGAATGCCAGGGTTCTAATAAGTTTAACAGGTACAGTTTGTGGTGTGTCAAGCTGAGTTTGATATGATAGTCTTTTTTGAAGAATTTGCGAGTACAACTTAAACTTTTTGCCTGATAGTAAAGTATTTTGAAGAATATTGTTCATCTTTCAATCCAATTTATTGATGGTCTGTCTCATTAAGGACTTTGTAGAAGTTTCTGATGTTTAGGTCATTAATGGCATTTAGCTAGGGGTGTGGTGGAACCATATTTGCAGAATAATTTTCTAGGACCAACATCATTTTTTATGGAGAAGGAGCTCATTATGGTAGCTAATACAGAACCTAGTACAGACTTGGTTTTTAAGGCTATCTTGCGATTGACCATTTGTCCAATCTGTCTCTCGTATTTATTTAATCTTGCAATCTTCTTATTGGTTGTTGGCACATTGCCATTCAGAATGTTTAAGCAGCATTCCAAAAGGCCCTTCACAACACTGTCATTAACATCCTTTAAGTTTTTTTTGCGTGCTAGTGTTGATTTGTATTTCAATATTTTCTTCAATAGAGGAGCTCTTTTGATTAAATGTGGAGAGTACATGTTGTCCCAAACCAACCACAACAACCTTACAGATACCTTTCATCAGTTACAACTGTGTTTTGTTTTCTAAAGCTATAGTAAAACTTTTATCTCTATGTTGTGATAGGTAAACCCTAAATCAGTGGCAATAAGCAGTACCATGTAAACGTACCAAGTATTCCACCTATTATATAATACTTTCGTCGAGCTTGAGATGGAGTGCCATCTGGTAAAGGCTCACATATGCTTGGGGACATATACATAGCTAGTCTAGTTGGGTAGTATGCCTGAGCACAGTCTAAATGTTTCTGGTGTGCTTTGCTTTAAGTGGTACAGTTGATGGTTATGTGCACTTATTTGAGATGGATCATGTGGATTTTTAAATAAAAACATGTAATGTGCATTTAAACTAATTGTTCGGCTTTCTTTCCCTTTGGGGAACACATTTTGCAAGATGAAGATTATGCTAAGGTTTCTATGATGTGAACCTTTGGTGAACAGCTCGGTTATCATCTTATCATCACCAGATTCTGACATCAGGTCATCAATAATTAATCGATAGTTGTTGTTTGTTTGAAAGCTTTTTTACAAGTCACAAGGCAACCCTTTTACAAATTCAATTTTTGGGGTCACTTTCATCAACATTTCTTCAAATGCTGGTTGATATGCACCATAACAGTAGACAATTCTCGATGGGCAGGATAAATTATTTTTTGATTAATTTCCAAAAGCTTCTGCACAAAAAAGGTTTTCCTGAATTGAGTTGCTCCACATGCAAGAGCTGTAATTGGATGTTGCACACGTGTATCAAATTCAACCTCCATGTTAGATGAGTGATAGCAAGTACTCAAATGTTTGAATTTCACATTTGTAGATCTTTTATCTTAAAAAGGACTTACCATTAACATCACCATCATAATCATCATTAACCACAAATACTTTTTGAGTACAAACTACAAAGTTTATTCAAAGACAACAACAAGCAAACAACATGTAAAGGTATTAATGCATCATTAACACTTACAAATAATCAGTAAAGACAAACTTTTTATTAATACTTAAAAAGATACTACATGCACTCACAATTTTTTCAAGATAATCAGCACGATTGCCTTTTTCATTAACAACAAGCTTTCATGTATAAAATTTTTTTCGGGTTAAGTGGCAGTTCCAGATTTTCTTGAGAAGTCATCTTCTACTTTGCAAAAAGTCCAACGGTTTGATATTTTCATAGGCATGACCCAAAACTAAATAATTTCATTCTTTTGGCAGAGCCATCAGACATATGTCATGTTCTATTTGAGAGCACCTGTCATGCTTGCAGCCATAGCAGACCTCATTTATTGTTTGCTTACCATCATCATCGTTATTAGTGCAGCGTTGAAAATTTTTTCCAACATTCCTATCCAGCACACATCTTCATCAGCTTCTTCCCATTCGATTGTTCTGCTGAATACTTCTTAACCATCAAGTACAATTTCTGTTGGCATCACAGATAGTTCCAAATTTCGCCTTCTACATGCACCTCGCATGAACAAGTCATTTCGTCTAATAAGAATGAGCTGTCTTTTCGGCATTGTTGTTGTTGTTGCGGTTTTTGGCATTTCAATTTCTATAGAAGAGAAATAGCATTAGTTTTGTCCTTCACTGTTGTCTTCTAATTTCTTAAAAGCACTGTCCATGTAGGGCATTAATTTATTAATGCGATTTCACTTTGTTAATTAAGATTAATCCCCTTTTTGTAAAAACACAACTTCATGGACTGGATGTCAGTCGTATAATCATGCAGCTTTACATAGGTTCGGACGTTTCTTGGCAAGAAATGTATCTTTCACCTTGAACTTGAAACATGACCGAGTCCAAACTGCTTGACACATGGCTATGTTGAGTGCTGGCTTCCGTTTTTTGCTGCTTTGATGCATGGTCTTCTCCATTATGGTCTTCAGCTGGCTTTTAGATAAAAGCTGCATGGGCTGCTGGCAGTGGTAGTAGGTCTTCCATTAAAGCGGCAAATGGGTTGAATATCGGGTAACTGCACGGGTTTAGTCAATCTAAGAACTCTGGTTATTTCCAAATTCATGTTTGTTTATAAGGATAAACAAGGAGGCAGTCCAGCCCTAGAGCGCTCTCTGTGTGAAATTCCTATCGGTTTATAGATAAATGTCCCAATACAACATCCAATGAGGAGGCACTTTTAGGGTGTAGTTTCAAAGTTCTGGCCAGGACTTACAGCTTTTGGCCCCCTACTTTGGAATTTCTTTTATACATTGTTAAGAATTGAGTGATTGATGGCTTTTCTTTGACTTTTGCTATGAATACATACTATTATACTTATAGATGCCATATATCAAATTCAGGTATTTACCCTCTTTCTGTTTTTCTTTGTTATAACACAAAAATTATGATTTTGAAAAACGATGGGAAAACACCAGGGCTAATTCATCACCTCTTAGGTATTTCTTTATGTTTCAAATACATGATATTTGACTTCAATAGCTTTTACAATTGCATACTCCTCAACATTGAATTCTTTTTAACACTATTGTTACAGTTAACATAACTCAAGCAGTTACTTTGTACTATTGTGAACAAAGCGGTCAATAAACTGTTGGACTGCACCTGGTATTTATCCACCCTTTTTTAGAAATATTTTAAAACTACCTTTATAATTAAATCTTTTAAAATTAAAACTTTGTTAATAATGCAGTTAACATAAATCAGATGTAAACAAAGACCCTATGCTTTTGACAATCTATGGGGAAAATACTTTTGTAACATTTCATTGGCTTTAGTTTTTTTTAATACAGGTTTATACAAAATTTAAGGCATAGAAAAAGATTATTGGTTTATGTGAAATCTGCACTTGATTGGTGAAATGTTTAAATATAAAGCTTTTATAATAAGTTGCATTTCAGTTGTACAATATCACAAATGTCATTTGCTGATATTCTTTTCAGAATTTTTATCTTAGTGCAAACAGTAGCCTATAGGGTTACTGTAATATAACTAGCCGTAACAAAAAACTTTAATGGCTGAACCATCAGAACTGATCCAGAGTGAGTTGTGGAGACAACGATTTTCTCTAGAGCCACCTTATGGTGGAACAACAGGGAAACGTAACCTAAATTTGGATGATATTCTGCTGATCATTTTATTTATTTCTCTAGAAAATCCCTGTCTCCCTTTTACCAGCAAGACTTGAAGACATTAATAATCTACCAGTTTTTCTTCGAAGTATCAACAAGTGTGTGCTAAATTTGGGCTTCTGCATTCAGACATTGCATCATCTTTCTGGCAGAGAGCACGGCTGCAATTCGGGATTATCTACTCAACAAATCAACATGGCTGGAAAATGTGCCAAAACTAGTTACCGAATTGCCAACTTTTTCTTCAATTCCACCAAAAGATAAGTTAAAATATTATTCTTCAAGTACAGTGTATTCAAAACTTCTAAAGGACATAACAGAAACAATTAAAAGTGGACCTCAATATACTAAGTGCGCTGTAATTTGTCAAGCCAAAAACTACTATGTAACACCTTTCCATCTCAAGACTCATAGATGACGAGCATAGGTGTATATAAATATAACGAGCATATATATACAGCATATAAATACAATATATTACACATTTTGGAGAAATGTGTATATAAAGCTAATAATCTGGAATCCTGTATCAAACATTGATCGCGCTGGCTTGCAGTTTAACATTTTCTTGGCTGCATATAGTGAAATTCCTTTATTTCCAGAGAAAAAATACTAATGCCGTTTAGATAATGGTGATTATGATGATGATGATGCAGCTTATGATGAAGAGAATGATCCTATTTATCATAATAGCGATGATGATGAAGATGATTCTGACAGTACTTTAAGTTCTTCAGAATCATCTATGACTATTGAAGAACATTATGATTACCTTATGATTGAAAATGTACACAAGTCTTCAACTGAAAAGTTTACCCTGAAACTACCAGATCTCTTCAGAATAATTATACGGTTTTCTTTAAAGTCTAACGACCCAAAGCAGTTTGTAACACTAAACATGTTTGTATGCCCACTCTTTGTCTTAACAGAATGTGGTATGGTAGCTGAAAACATTGAATGGTGTATTTAACCTTTGCAATTAAAATAGAACAGCCCCATTTGGACAAAACATGTAAAAAAATCTATGCAAAATATTGCTTCAAAAGTTAGGATGATAGCGTTCCTTTTTAAATATTGCAAGAATCCACCCCATCTTTATAACCTTACCCACATGTGCTATATGAATGCCAAACAAGTATGTTTAATATGATGCGTGATATGATCAGGGAAAGTTTTTATAATGATAACATACATTATTGTTGCTTGTGTACATTTTGACTTTAGAAGTTTTTTAAGGCCATTCCCATAAATGCAAAATATTTAAAAAATGGAAATCAACCAGAAACCCTTTGAATTCATTAGAACATTTAAATAAGCTTACAATGTCAATAAGAATAGGCGTTGTCTGTTTAAATCTCCTGTGGTATAATGAAGATTTTATTATTGAAGCATTTCTAGATGATTATCGCAAAATGGATTGAAAATATGTATTGCTTTTTTAAAAATTACAAACTATCTGATTTGAATTTTTGTATTTTTTTTCAATAAACTCCTCAAAATAATAAAACTGTTGGTGCTGTACTATATTTATGGTCAAAACTTTACTATCTATTTTTTAATTCATGGTAATTAAGGGTTTATTATTAATATAATAAGATTGACTGAAATTTGCTAAAAAAACACGTAATCACCATTTTGCCCTAAAAGAAAGCGGTGCCTCAGCACAGTTACGCCCACTACGCTGTCTGGGCACCCTATTACTACAGGCCCGCTATAAAGTGGTGCAAGCTTACATTTAAGCTTATTTTAAGCTATTTAAGCTTAACTAGCTTAATTTTGAACTTGTGCTCATTTATTTCCATGTGAAAAAGGTGTACAGAATTCTGCAGAAAATAGTTTTACCAAAATAATTCTGCAGAAAAACACTTTTTTCGGCATAAAAATTCTGCACAAAAAATTCCGCATAAAATAATTTGCTTGACATAATTCTGCAGTAAATACTTTTTTTCTGCATAAAACATTCTGCACAAAAACTTCTGCATAAAATATTTGTACACCACAGAATTCTGCAGAAAAAATTGGCAAAAAATATATATGAGTTACACGAAAATGACATGCAGAAATTTTGCAGAAAATATTCCCAGTTCAATAAACTTCGCTAAACTAAAAAACTCCTTTAAACTAACAAACTTCTTTAATCTAATGTACCCCTCTAAACTAATAAAGTCCTCTAATCACATTCACATCACATAATATTTATTTAATAAATATGAGCATTTATAACCTTAATGGTAATCAAGTCCAAGTACAGTGGAACCTTAATATACGAACCTCTCTATTTAGAAACAATTCGATTTACGAACACATGTTGTTTCAATTTACAAACGTTAATCCAATTTACGAACGGGACAAACCCCTGTGTGCTACAAAAATGGGCAAAGTTTTAGTGAATATGGCATTAAGAAAGGTGCGACTTCACCGCACCAAAAGCAAAAGCAAAAGCAGAGTGTGGACGCTCCACAAAACATGTTTTTGTGCTTTTTGCTTTCAAAAGCATGCTTTTGAAAGCAAAAACCTCGATC
>JAQGAE010005594.1:0-11072 GCA_034696685.1 Julus scandinavius
AACACATTTGGACAAGTAAGCAGTGAAAATATGAAAGCTGCTGTAATTACAGTTAATTTTAATCGTTTTTGTAATTTTTACTTGGAATTTAAATTGACGTGCTGAATTAAACACAATTAATCAATGTGGTGTTCTTTTTCTTGTAAAATTTGTATTAATTTCACGTGGACCACTGTACACCATGTCATGTCCCACTGTGCCCCAGTACAGGGGCACAGTGGCACAGTCTGCGCAATCAACTTTAATCTCTAAAACGATGACAAAATGTATACTTGTATACAGATCATGAAGGCTTGTATATTACTGTGTTATTCTTTTAAAATGCTACGAGATAAATATCTTTTCCTAAAAAAAATGAATTCTAAAAAGTGTACCCACTGTGCCCCGATCTTCCCTACAGTTTAGATTGTACAGTACTAGCCTTGTCACGGAATGGATTTCAACCTATAATTGAAAACCGTCTTGGCTAGATTTTATGCCAGTTTGCATGTGCAACTAATGTTAATGATCTCCCATTTCAACTAGGTTGAAATCCATTCCGTGATCACTGCTTATTTGTCTTCCTGATATACATAGGTCATGGGTCAACCAGCAATATAGAGGATATACAGGATTAACCAATTAAAAGGGGTGGTCATGCTATTAATTCAACATGATTTAAAAACGAATTTGCTTAAAATTAACTGCAGGGCCTCTTTTGCCTCATGCATCGCTTTTTAGCAAATTACACAGGTTTTAGAATGGATTATTATGGAAATTTCCCCACCTTAAAGTTCTTGAAAGGTTCTGCCAATTTCCAGGTACAGTATTTATGAGTTCCGAGAAACGATTGGGCAAGTTTTTCCGAAATTCTACCCCCTTCCATGCACACTTAATTACCAGTAAGAAAAGCCTGGCATCTAATCGAGTCAATCACAATCTCAACATACAAGCAAATCTTGTTAACCCCTGTGTGCATAAAGCGGTATACGATATGCAAATACCCTCGAAATACCCTATTCTCACTCCCTTTTTTTTGCATGCAAAGAGGTGTTATTATTTTGCCTCGCAATTTGCCTACAGCCCCATCCGGGCTGGGGTGGGAGGTCATCTAATAACGCTTTACAATTTACAAGGGTTATGCAAAACCGTGGCCTGAAGTCATGTGGAAAATGGAGGCTTTTCACAGGAAAAATTGAAAAGCTCCTCCTCATTGTGCAATTTAAGAGTTGTGAAGGATGGTGGTCGTGTCGCCAACAACTCATTGCCATTTTAACACTCCTAATTTGCATGTATGAGCCGGGTTAGAGGGCATGGGGTCGGTTCCCGCAGCCTGCGGTTCCACTTTATTTTTTTCTTCGCGCGTTTGTCCCTCGATTTGACTCTTTGCGGGATGACAACCCGGGTTGCGGGGGCATTTTTTTATGCGGCCCAAAAGGGAGAATTGATCAATCGGGTTGAATGGCGAGGGAATGAAAGGGGAGGGTAGGTCCCATAATGGCACATAAAGATCAAGTGGGTTAGTTGGAGCCCCGTTGAACCCCGACTTAAAAAAAAACCTCGTTGCACACAAAAGAGGAGGGTTCGGGTTGTTTTTTTTACGAATTGACCCCGTCGTCGAATGCCTTTGCAAACCCGGGGCTCGCAACCCACCTATACGTTTTTAATATGCGCCACCCCGGGTCCATGCCCGCCCTTTATGGACGGGGTTGCGCTCCACTGACATGATCGGAGCTTTTGTGCACCAGTCACCTGGGTGACGTATTGTGACCCTGGTGTCAATTAGGACTCAACGCCACGTGGGGGGCGAAGTAGCCCATCAGCCCAGGGGAAAGAAAAGGGAAACTCAATGACTTAAAAAGTGCGTAAAAAACTGGGCTCGAGGGCAAGGGGATAAAAAATGAAATGGCCCGCGAAGGGGCGCTTGTTACGAATTGTCGGTATTACAGGGCAGGTTGTGAACTTTGAACCCTGTTGATTTTTTCCAAACCTGCTTGTTGACGACTCAACTTTAGGTGAGCATTTGTCCATCAGCTCATTGAATAAACTTCAAAACTGCGTTTGCAATCCTTTTGAGTTTCGAGGAATACTTCATCCTGTTGTAAATAACATCCACTGTACGTAATATTATAAAGTTTGGGAAATTAACATTATTCCGTTTCTGCGTATACAAGAACATTTAGCATTGAATTTCTAAAGTTCCTACTGTTGTTTGCAGCAGCTATTTCAAATAAACATAGCAAAACGTCATCATTTTAGATAGAAATGCAATTTAAAGTGGTTATTATAGGTATTAATATGAAGCCAATTCATAATGCAAGTGTAAATGTTTTTATGAGGCTCTTGTTTCTTGTTTTCTTATGTATACATTTGACAAAAGAAGTATGGGAACAGTATGGAATTTGTTGACCACAACTATAAATAGAATGGCGTGCATGTTTCAAAATACATTTATTACAATGTGGAGATTCCATAGTTTATGTAACAACAAAACACAATTCCACAAATTAAACCAGACAAATATAAATGATAAAACGGCGAAATTTCACCCCAAAGGTATGGAAACAGTAAGAAAAACATACAATGACATTAACTTTTTAATATTATATGCGAAGCCCTTGGGTTTTAATAACGTCTTCAAATTGTCTGGACACTGATTCCACAAACTTCTTGGTTATGTCCTGAGATAATTTTTACCTACCTGTTTATAGTATCAGATTCAGACATTCTTTACTTTTGATGGAATATTTTTACATGGTCTGGTACGATAAATGTCATAGATTTTCAATGATGTTACGGTTTGGAGCAATGAAGGAACCATTCTGTAGAAATCCAGGTTGTATGTTTCTGACCATCATGGTACCTTTAGAAAAATGAAACCACGAAGCTCTGTTTTCTTATTTACCTGTACATTTCCCATAAACTGAAAAATGCAAAATTCGTTGATAAAGTGGTGAATTCGATATTCAGAATTTCGGCGAATGACACACATTTACGCATATTCTAGCAACTATTTGTCTATTTAAATTCTATCGTCGAGAGCAAACATTAATTTCACACGTCAGATGGCATTACATCGATCTGTCCTATGCCCTGTTTATTTGTTTTTCGATTTTATTGCCTTCATCATCGTTGTGCATGCGCTTAATTTTGTATGCATGAACAGCTAGGGTTTCTTTCTGCCCTTTTTTCTTCCCGCCAAAACATATGGCAATAAATTCATCCCGCTTTTTATGAATACGCCGTCTATGGCGCTTGTTTATTTTTTGGCTTTGGCAAGATGGCCGCCGCATATCCTTTATTTATTTTACGGAGACTTAGGGCTACTCCCCTTTGATGTCTTCGCTGTTTGCCATTGTTTTCTTCGCTCTTTGTCGGAACTATCACATCCATCGGATTCCTCCTCATGCAGCTTCTGTCTTTTGGAAATGGGCACCAATATGCTTGTTGCTCCATAAATCGCCCCTTCGTTTTTTGGTCGGACATAACGTGTTGAGGGTGATAAGTCATTCCGATATCAATATTATTAATCCTTTGTTCCGAATTGGCCATTTATAACGGTTGGCTTGCAATATCAGGAACGACTCGTTATGCGGCAGGATAATGATGATTGTTTTCTGGCGGAGGAATTGTTATGAGGAGGTTTCATGTAGAGGAATTTTACCAAATTTGCATGACCAAGTTGCAACTGGATAAAAAAAGATGTTTTGTTATCGTGCCTGCATAGCGTGATAAGTGTCATGACTTCTCGGTGGGCACTAGGCAATAATTTTCCTAACTGTATACTATATCGATCCGCCACGGTTTTCTAGATAAGAAATCACTGAATCCCTCCTCGGCCATTTTTTTTTCTTAGAAATTCTGCTCTTCCCTAAATTTCTCTCCCTCATCTATTTCCCTTGTTGGTCTTGCTTCAGACTAAAAAGTTGGACGATACTACATTCATATCTTGAGGGAAAAAACATCTTCAAGTTTCCCTGTATGAATGAAAGCAAAGCAGTTTTTGCTAGGTGGCGGTCTGCTTCATAATTTTGAAACACCTAGCGGGAAGTTTTTTTTTAATATTTTAACTTAGAACACTTTGTGCTTATAAATAATATTCAAATGATCGTGCTAATGTCATGGCCAAGTTTTTTGTGTTGAGTTCTACGTAAAATTTACATGGTCCAATCAAGCTGCATCTATATGTAAAACGACACCACAAGTGGCCATTTTAAAAAATAAATATCGTGAAGTTTTGATATTTTACGTGACTTCTTATTGGCTCATTTTTGGAGCTAATTTGAAAATATAGTCTTTCCCGCCAAAAATCCCGCCTTGCTTTACGAGTAAGTGAAATTGGCGGGAAAGAAGAAATTCTGTTAAATTTGGCCATGAACTAATGTTGAGCACTTGAGTGGAGCTATCTGGTTTGATATTCTAGAAATCTGATCGGTTTATCTCATTAATTAATCAAATCTTGGGTGTTGTTTTACATATGGATACAACTTGATTGGGCCATGAGCTCCATGAGGATCGTTCAATAATGAGCATTTTCTGTATAACTAAACGCAAAAAACTTTATAGGAGAACTGGACTTCCCACTCTTTTTTCCAAAAGTTATCACACATTGAATTTTTCTCTGCAGAATATGATGCAAATTCAAACTGTGCTCTTGTGGCTTAACCAATTGTTACATAACTGGATCTAATTTGAATTCTTGTTGTTTTTCCATTCACATACACCGTGATTGTTTTCACATCCGTTCCATTCCGCCGATGCAAACTCGGCTTAATAATCCATTTATCTCGATGCCATCCCAACCCCGTTCAATCCAGATTGGAATGTGAATGAAGGGGTTGCTCCGACACCCCCTTCCCCAGCATTGCTCGTCTGGATAGGAATCATTTTGCATTGGTTTCCGAGAGCATCCTTCTGGCTCCCTTGCAGGGGGCCTGACGATGGGGGACTTACACCGTTCAGTCCAGGAAACGGGCGCCATATTGCTCCTCCACCCGTTCAACATCCGATATTAAAAAATTAAACACACTCGAACGAGTTTCAATTATGCGCAATAAAAAATCAAACGGTGGTCGCTGAATGGGCCGCTCCACTTCCCCACTCATTTAAATCTGATAAACTCCAATTACACCGGGGATTGTGGAGTACACCGTGATAATTTGACTGTGAAATTTGCCGTCGGGGGTTTTGAAGAGGGTAAAAAAGGGGGTAGAGATGGGAAATGTATAGCGGTTGAAAGGGGAGATTGTGTAAAAAAAAAAATTGGGGAGGGGAAGAGTAGTGTAGTGTTGGGGTTGGTGCTGATGGAGTGAAGAGAAGAGTGTTGGTTGCAAAGGGATACGATCGCATTGTTGAATCGCGCCGCTGACACGACCTTTGCCCTTGCTTTTTGACCCGAAATCGGCTAATTTAAATAAGCGGAGCTAATAGCGCCGACCCTTGGAATGGCGGCGAATGAATGGTAAAACTGAACTTTTCGGCGTTGGATGTGTTTGAAACGATGCTTGTTTGGAATGGAATTGCACCTTGGTTCCACGGGAGGATTGCTCACGATGGTTCGTGTAATTCTGTACTACATGTTTGTGATTTGTTTAAAGTGTGGTTCGATACTTTACAATTAACGGTAGAGTGGCATAACTGACTTAATGTAGAATTCTTCACAAGTGAATTTATCTTAGTATATCTCTCTCTCTATACGTGTAGTATAATTTTTATCATATCTTTGATCAAGCTATAGACAAATTACTACGTTTTGTCTATCGGAAGTTACATTGAAATACAACTCTGAGATTCCAATGTCCAGCATTATACCGAATCATCCATTGACCATATGTGTGTTAGTTGTTGTTTGGATTCATTCTTCAGTGCTCCGAGACGTTATTACAAAAAGTGTCAATTCTTCACTCCATCAGCAAAACTGTCCACCTTTATGTGACACTCTGTAGATAATTTTTTTTCTTCTAAATTTCAAGGTTAAACGTTTTTAAAACACAATTTGGATATTTACGGGTGAGTTTAGATTTAATTAAATTTAATATTTTATAGGAGTAATTACTAGTTACTGTTAATTATAGACCCAAATTGCATCGAAAAAAACCTTGTAACAATTCAAATTATGTGCTGAATTTAGTGCAACACTACTGAGCTGTTGTTGCATTGAACTTTTGTTGAACATCTTTTGAAGATCCGGAATATCGAACTGCCCATCACTACAGTTAAGTCTGGGTATTAAAATATTTAAAAATCCACATTCATGAGCTAATACATGAAAACAACATGAAAATATTGTTTTCATGTATTGATTTTTTGACAACATATAAAGTTATCAAGTTATGTCTGCAGTTTCTAGCGAAATCTTGACAAATCGGGAAAATTACATAATGTAGGATCAAACGTTACCATGTGATGCTTAACTGGAATATGACTAATTAAAATGAATATCATCGTGTCTCATTATGTTGACATTGTTAAGAACAATGTTTGGTAAATGCTTTTGTGTTTTGTTGATGTTTTATCAAACTTTTGATATGGGTCTTTAGCGAGACAGAAATAATGCAATTTTTAAGAAGAAAAGTATGAGCATTGTTTTTTCCCGATTGTTCTGAAGTTTTTTTGTGGGGAGAGTTTTGACAAATTGGATTCTCTAATTCATTTCTAAAACTCCTAATTACATGTTTGCCAAAATGACTTCTGACTGATACCCGGCTCACTTGGTACTTGAAATGAAATGCTTTTCTGTTTTTCAATTTATTTTGATCAATTATTAACCGGACACTTGGCATACGAACTCGCGTTTAAACCGAAGTCCATTATAAATTTACAAGCACTGCCATTAGAGCCCAACATTCCAATTAAAACATCCGATTTTAGCTTATATTTAATTCACGTTATAATCATTGGTGAGTGCTTCGTATGTCAGTATCTTTTTATGAGTGCAGTGAAGCCCATTTTAAATAGTTAAAAGAATCTTAATCTTCTGATTTTTTTTAAATTATTATTAGTGGGGTTTAGTCATGGTTAAAATTAGTTTAAAGGCTGCATGTTTTGGGTATATTAATGCTATCTATATATATTCATGCCACATCGAGTATATATAATGTATTATTATATTTAATTCCTGTCATTGCTGAGTGCATTGTAGAATAACTTAATCATACAGAGAGCTATTTTGGACAAACTCATTAATACATACACGTTGCAAGGTAGTATGTGCGCTTTATTACAAATAACTTCACATTTTGTTATGAATTATAAAATAGTCACATTGATGTATTTTTATATTAATTGGCAAATTCATTTGGCAGATACGATGTGCCATTCAATTAGGTCTATTGAAGATTTTCTGCATATATTGCACACGGAAGTATACTAGAAATATATCTAGTTTTTGTGTTTGCAGAATACATGTGTGGCATACGAAAATACAAATGATGTTTACATTAATATTCCTTATAAACTTTACCACTTTTTGTATGTATTATAAGCACGGATAATGACGCTATTTATTAAATTTTGATCACGCCATCTCTTATGAAATTGCATGCTCATTTTGAGATATATATTTGAGTTTATGCTGAAAAATATATTTTTCAACTGAATGTTTAACTAACATGTTGTATACCTAGTAGTTTAACATTTGGTGTGTAAAATAGCATAGCAGTGGACTTAAGCATTTTTTTTTGTATACTGTGGAATGTGTCAACGTGCCTAAAATTTCTATAGACTATTACACATGTGTGTCTAAAAGATAAAATTTTAAAATAACACAACTAGAAAATCTGCATTCCAGTTAAAGACTGAAAAACAACTGCATGTAAGTATATTGTCAATTCCAGTTTCATATGATTTGCAAAATTCATTCTAATTCTTCGGCATCATTCGTGCAAATAACCTATATTAATAAGTTTATTGACATCATCTTGTGCCATAGAACAATATAGCTGAACTCCGAATTTTAGTCAATTTTTGGGCCAAATCTTCATAATGAGTATCTGAACACATGTACTAGGTGCGCAGTGTATTTTCTGCAATAATTTTGCTTCATGGATTTCTTACATGGGTGGCTTAATAATGTGCAGATTTCGATATTATAACCAATCTTTTTTTGTAAATTTGTAAGGCCCTATGCAGTGTTCAGGAATTCCATTGGAGTAAGATGAAATAAAAATGCATATGTGCTGATTTAAACGCTATAACATGTAGGCTAAGTTTGTATACATTTTCCAAATGTTGTTGTGGATCACCTGAACCTTGTATACAGTCCTTGTAAAAAATGTTGCGCTGTTTCTATATTTAAATGGTATAGGTATGCGACCATGGCTTCATTTTGGTGCAATACATCGAATTGCACGGAGCCCATTGGATAAAGCGTTTTCTCTTTAAGTGTTGATTTAGCCATTTCACTTTATGAGATAGAGAAAGCAGTCTAGCCCATTAACTGTTGATGTTATTTTGGTTGCTCGCCAATTTAACCGTTTTTGCTCCCTTATTTCTGCATTTTTTTTTCACCATCGTTTCGTGGTCATCTCCAGTTTAAAATTACAGTCTGCCCCTTTTAAGGCTATATTTTTCTTTTTTTATCGTTGTTATGCAATGAGAAAACGCCTCGGAATCGAGAAAAACACATACACCTCTTGCAAACCTAATTATATGGTCAGGAGCAATTCCAGCTCCGGTTAAGTAATTGCTGCCCAGTTTACTGTCTGCTAGACGCACTCGGAGCTTATACAGTTGGGATTTTTTTATGTTTTTTATTTGAAGACAGCGAAAATATTTCGATTTTCTAACGTTGGTCTGATACGAAATACGGTAATGACCCTTATTTCCAGAGTAATTTACAGAGGTAGAATAATGGCTAGCTGCGCTGATGTTCGTTAAATTTATTCGGCGGTTAATTAAAACAGCTCTTAATGACA
Organism: Julus scandinavius; assembly: GCA_034696685.1. NCBI lineage: Eukaryota > Metazoa > Arthropoda > Diplopoda > Julida > Julidae > Julus > Julus scandinavius. The sequence goes on from JAQGAE010005594.1 coordinate 8,895, forward strand.
ACTGCGCCAATACAGTTTTGTCACACTGTTAACGCTGTTCCGTGCAATGCAATTTCGACTGTATTGCCACGAATGCTATGACTGGAAATTCCAAGGTTGTATTTTATAAACATGAGAAAACAAACAATGTTTCAGGTGAGGCATTGCGGTATTGGACTTTCAAAATTTAATATAATTTAATGGAGGTCTTTGCAATTGACCAGTTTACTGTCGTGAGTTTTCATAATCGGTTGTAAATCTTTCACAAGATTTTGGTGAATTTTTTAACGAAATTTAGAACAAATAAATATATGCTTAATGATGTGGTGTATCGTGTTTGCAGGTTCATGCCAACATTTCCTACCAATTCATGTTCTACATTTCACTTTTGTATGATTTTTCACTTATATAAAAATGCAGAAACTTTAAATAGAAATTGTATTTATTAATTTATTGACGCAACTAAACTCACACTCAACAGTAATTCATGTTTAATTGAAAACAAATGTATCGTTATTTGGTGTTAACTTTATATATAGTTTGCATTACAAAAATCTTAATACCATATAACAAAACTAGCTGACATATAGTAAACCGAAAATTTCTTCAAATTTTCGGTTACATGATACACGATAAAGGGACATCAAAACATTTCTGATAAAATTCATAAATGCTTTCATTGTAAATATTCATTTCGTGGAAACAGTCAGTTTTATACTTAATATAACAAAGTGAGATTCGAATTTTTTTTTTGTTTGATAAACTAAATGACGGTCGTTTTCTTGTCAACATAATAAGGATATCAGGCATATTTATATATGACAGGGCTGTTGTATTTCAAAATATTAGTTTCATTATATTTCCTTCAGTTTTCATTAGTTTCACGACAATCCAGAACGGCTCATTTCTCAGTTTTCATTATATGTGTTTAATCACTAAACATTTACTGTAGAATCCTTTGGCTTCACAGTTCTTGGAAACGAAAACAACTCTGAATTCGTTAGTAAGACATGATCGCATCTTAACAACAAGAACTTAGGACCACTTCTTTGGAAATCCGTTGTTCCCGACTATACTTTAGCATGACGTGTTTTTCGGCATGTACGTGTTCTTAAGTAAGCTTCTGCGGATTGTTTCCGTTGTCCGAGACTGACCTTTTCGCCCTATCCTGCCGGTTACACCTAGGCCTATTGGCGCCCAGGCGTTTGACCTACGCATCTCGGTGAAGTTCCAGTTTATTTGACGAATTTAAACTCTAAATTCTTTCTAAGTGATGGTGTGAGGAGCTTAGAGTGGATTAGGAGCTTCTCGCGCTATATTTGCAGTGCCAAGGTGACCGATTGGCTGCTAGGCGCAAGAACTTAGATAAATGAGCAGCCAATGTGTCCACTCGATTTGACCAGTACGCTAGTGCACGCAGTTGACCATTGGAGAATCGGAAAAAAATAGCCTTTCGTCGTTTTGCAGTAATAGTTGAAATTCCAAAAATGCTGAGTTTGCTGCTCGGGCCCTTAAGCCTCGACGTGCCCCTGATATATGAGCGAATGTTTGCCAAAACCAACATGGCTTCTTGCTGCATCTTTGTTAGGAGCAGTTTTCTGCTCAGTGGGGATTTTTTTTTTGGTCTTTTTTCCCCTATTTTTGCTTTGGAGCTCAATTTCTCTTTGCTCAAATCGGATTTTCTGAACTCATTATTGCGGCATCACATCCATTTTTTGTCGTTTTTCGCTTTTTGATGCCTGTTTTTGAAGTCCACTTGAGACTCCGTTTCAATCATATTTTAAACCAATGGGCAGCTTTGGCATCAATCCCGTGCATTTTAGCTATATTTTGGCTGGATTCATTGGTTGGCCCGTTTTTTTTTTTTTCAGAATTGTGACGGATAGTGTTGCTCTTTGAAGCGATTTTCAAGCGGTGCTTGACCTTTGACATTTCCAATTTTTTTTATTAGCTTTTGATCGTAATTACAAAAGTTTGAAATTTGTTGAATTTGCAGGCTGGGACATCTACCGTAGATAGTTTTAACTTCACAAGACCTCTATGATGATATTATATAGTCGCAATAAGTTTCTGCGAAAATATGATAAACTGTTCCATCCATATTTCATCAAAATCCTCACATGAATTTTGGGTACTATGAAGTTATCGGGCCTCAATTTACAGAGGCTATGTATACAATGTCAGATCGGATCCATCATA
>JAQGAE010005595.1:0-11069 GCA_034696685.1 Julus scandinavius
CTCATCACATTTTGCATTTGAGCACCCATTCTCGAAATTTGGGGGGGTGCAACAGACTTATTTTACACCCTGTATATATAGAATATATACTTGTGTATATATATATATTCCCCTACAGTGTTATATATTGGTTTTGATAGGAGTATAATTTATTTTGCTTACACCTGTTAATTGTAAAAAAATTCAAAAGATCCCGTTTCATGTTTTGTTTTTCCATTCATTATAAACGTCATTTAACAACAGTTGTGCAAGGGTCATGACTTGAAAATACGTTTTGAAAAAAATACCAGTATTCCTTGAGACAAAAACACAATTATGATTATATTTTAATATGTATTATTAATATATGCATATTAATTATTTATAAGTCGAATGCTTGCAATTTCCCCATCACATATCAAACTAAAGAAAGCATACCGTTGTATAACAAACAATTAATGTTTTTTGAAGCATTATCTGCGAACAAAACATTGATTCACATATACAAATTGTTAAGTGATTTTTTAAATGAATATTTAACTTCCACGTGTTCCAGAATTTGTAGAAGGCTTGAGGGTATTCAAGAGTGTTTTATACTATTCTTTATTTAAGGGATATTTAAGAAATATTAAAGGATCGTCTGTAATTTCCTCAATAATTTCATTTTGGATGCATATTTCCAGTCATTTGAAGGAGTTTCTTTCGTTCGTTACATTTCTATTTCCCTTCCAACATTTCATTCCGCCATTAAGATGCAATTTCCTGTTCCACTCATGGTAGATTTGAATCTACAGTGGATATTATCTTATATGCTTTAACTGCATCCTGAATAGAATTGCCAATTCTAATGTCTCTCAACAATTGATTGATCCAACAAAGGAATCCTGGAGAGTTACTCACAGTTGGCCTATCCATAAACATCTTTGAAATTTAATCTTGAAAGCAGATTCTTTTTATATTCTCTGCTAGAACATAATGCATTGACATAAGTCTTAAAGAAAAGATACACCACATGGTCAACTTTAGAAATTTTGTTAAAAGTTCTGAAATATATGCAGTACTGTACATGCATGGCCACATGTGTCCAATTCCGAACATGTCCACATATGGCATTTCCTAAGTATTCTCAAATGCACACGTATGTATCAAATATAATTGTTCACCAGGGAAATTAACTATATCAGTTTTACACATTCTTTTAACATTTTTAATGAAAGTTACTTACAATATCATCTGTGCGTTTCAAGGCTGTTTTTTTGAGTGATTTATAAGAGTGGACATGAAACTAGTTCTTCCAGGACAGGTCAAGATAAATCGTCATCTAAGAAATGATATATGTTCCGTCTTGGTTCACCAAATGTTGCATCGACAGCTTTTTTTCACATCCAGGAATGGCGTCTGATGGGTGCCATAAGCTGATAGATTCCTCATATTTCATCTAAATTTAAGCGAGTTTTTTTTCTTCTTTTTTTGGTGCGAGACCGATAGGAGGCATCGAGGTGAAAATAATTGCGATAACGCTTCTGAAAATCTTCTTCTTGCACCAGAAACGTGGAAGATCGCACTCTTTGCTTGATCTTTTTTATATGAATTTTCGGATAGCAAAGAGCAAAATACACGCTGCTAGGAAACCTCAGACTTTCCACGATTACGTTTCGCTATATTCTTCAATCAATAATGTAGATACAGCTAGTTTTTTTTAAAGAGAAACCCACCATAGATTTGCAATTAACTGTCAAAACCTTAACGAACCATACGTTACATTTGTGGTAAGTTAATCCACTTTAATCACAAATAATTATGACTAAAAACTATATATTGAAATAACCCACAATGTATGTACAAAAAGTGAAAATACTATGTAAATGATTCCGTGAATCACATGCTTCATGTTGTAGTAATTATACAACGAAGGTGAGGTTTATATATACAATATAAGTTTACAGACGTACTATAAATACACTATGGTTGGTAATTATTTGATGTGTCTAGTCATCTTTTTATGTTTGCATGTTCCGACAACATTATATTTTCTATATACCGTGGGTGTTCTGATATTTGAAACACGTTTTTATCATATTAATGATTAATGTTGGATCAATATATGTAGTTTTTATAAATGCACTCTAAACTAATTTAACTTACATATATGTATACATGTTGTTTTGAAATATTTAAGTTTCGGGATAACTTGTTTGAAGTGTGTTCAAGCTCAATGCGTTTGCTCTCATGCGTTGTGACAATTAATATATGACAAAGCAATAATTTTAAATATAATTTGATCTCACCATTGATCATCATTACTTTCCAAGTCAGAAATGGTAATGATATTTAAAGTTTTAAATGAAACTTCTATGAAACTATCTGTTTTTTGTTAACTTTCTTCAATCATTAACTCTTAGTTATTATAATGTTACTGGTATACCGTATACTTAGTATCGACATTTTCAATTACATGTTTTCTGCATATTAGTATCCATCTTTATGTTATCAACCTAATCATTTTTAATATGAAACTACATGTTTCATATCGTACAGCTCAACTTAACCCAGTAATAATACAAGTGTAGTTTAAGTTATAATCAAGCTAACATCCTAGTAAAAACAGACTAAATTGAAAAAAGTATGCTTCTTAAACTGGTAGAAACCACGAACCACATGTAGTGAACATTTTTTGCACATGATCAGAAATTGGATTTTCCCTTTACGTGCTCCGTATAATTTACATCCCTATTATTGGTTTTTATACGAACTTTCAAGATAAAGGGGTAGGGGAGAGTGGGTAGGAATAGGACGCAGGAGGAATGGGACATTGCCAATAATTTAAAATTTGAAAGTGTAAAAACTTTGACACTCGTATGTTTACACGGCACTTGTGTTCCCGAATTTGTTTGTGTAAAATGGTGGCCTTCTGATAAAGTGCAAGAATACGGGAAGAAAAAGTGTGATTTTACTACCAAAAAGTGTGTTTTTACTTATAGTTTATGGCGGCAATGTTTTAATATTAAGCACATTAATAGCAGTTAGGATGGTTATGATATTATTAGATGTTTCATAGCAATCTGCCAGGTCCTTTTAATCCTATGGTGTGTTTGGGACAAAGACCTATAGTGGCAGGAGGATTGATATACAACAGTGCAGGAGGAATGGGACACAGTCCCTGTTGCTGGCTTTTTCATGCATTTGTGTTTTTAGAACTTTAGCATGCGCAGGTTGCACGTGCTAAAGTTCTAAAAACTTGATGTTAAAGTTGGTGATTTTGTATTGGTGAGATTTTCCAAAAAAAAATAATATGGGTATGAACTTGAAGAAGCTGAAATATCGTTGTCTTTTTTGCAAAGAAAGGAGAATACCGTGAGTTTTCAATTTACTAATACACGAGACATAAACATGGTTAAAGATGAAGTCATGCTGAGGCTTCCTTCCCCCATCTGTTCTGTCTGGAGGAAGATCAAAATTGCGGGAAATCTACACATTTTGCATGGATGTTAGTTCCTTTTCACTAGTTTATTAATTTTCGTAAAAAAGTCCTGCTAAAAAGTAAAGTGTGTTCTTATTATTGCAAATAAACAAAAAAAAATTAATTTAGCGTGTTATAATCCTTTGTATCACCGTTTTAAAAACAGTATCCCAATCGTCGGAATCTTCGGAATCTCTCCGATCTCTCCGAGGAATAGGACAATATGGAGAGTAGCTTAATTTCAATTATTTTTCTTATTTTAGTAATAAGAAAATATTTTCAACACTGTGCACAATATTCACAATAGCATAAAGTAAATTTGTAAATACAATTTGTTACGTTTTATGGTTTGTGGATAATTTTAAAAATAAAATGGTGAAAAATGTCCCATTCCTACCCACTCTCCCCTATATACAAACTTATCTTGCAGTATTTACTATAGCATTTTCAATAGAAATGGTGCATTTAAAGAAAGCTTTTCAAAAATACTTTTGTTTTTTTTGTTGAGATAAATATCATAAATATTCCACTAAAGGGCGGGTGACCATAATGCAAAAATCATTCGTTCAATAATTCATAATAAATTGCATTAATTTACAAAATGTTAAAGGATAAGAATTACAAGAATATGAGAATATGAAAACAAAGCTTATACGAATTTATTTTAATTCAGATTTATGTATCGCAAACACATTTCAACGTAGATTTTCACTAAAACTTGTTTAGACAGTTTAATTAAAAAAATAAAATATAATTGAACGTAAACATGTCAAATATGGGTAACTAAAACACATTGATAACATATCTATATATATATAGCAATTATGTTAATAAATTGGCCTAAATATAAAAGCACACTTCACACATTTCTATTTCAATCAGATTTCAAATAGCTTTAATTTCGTTGGTTCTTAATTCAATATGGGATTTTTGTTATGACTTTAAGAAAATTTGCAAAACAACAACATTCATCGATAATTGCAAACGTTAACATTTATATACCAAAAAAGAGGAGTTTCGGAAACATGGGACTGTTGACATTAATGCATGGCCCATATAATACAATTACTATATTAATATCGTAGTTTCAGACAGGTATTTCCAAGGGTTATCTTGAATTTCACAAGTTCTTTGATGCATTAACTTAGTCTTACTTAGACGCAGATCAAACCGGTTGTTTACATTACGCGGGGGAAATACTGTTTATCCTATAGTTCCACTGTTTCGATATAAAGCGTTGAGCTAAATACACTGTAGTTTCCCTTTCTGATAATCACTCTTCAATTCCGGACTGGATTTTGAGTATCATCAATGTATCACTTGTTGCACTTTGAAGTCTTAAGATGTCTTCAAAATTCATAGTTTGTGCCCACTCAAACCATCGTTATTAAAAATCTCACTAAGGACTTCTCAAGGCCCTTTGATGCACTCACTCTTGTAATTTGTTTAATTGTTTCAATTGACGATTCAATAAGTATTCTCTCTCTCTCGTTCTCAAATGTCCGCTTGTTCGTCTGGTTTTGGACGATATTGTACTTGGATGTGTGCATATTCGGTGGGAGATTCACGACGAATCACTTTCGATTTTGACGAAGGCGCTTTGGAATGGATTAAATCGAGATCGGCGTAAACTACCTCTTGGTTTGTACCAACAGACTTCACATCATTATGTTCACTCTGGAATAGAACATTATTAGTATTATTATTACACTATGCAGAATGTTTAACCGAGTGCAAGACAAAGGTGTTCTACATCACAAATTTACTGTAAACCAAAATTAAGACTATGTTTTGATTCATAACTCGAGTCAATAAGCTTGCCAAATACAGTATGCAGATGTGGTTATTATGGACGCTGACTTCATTATTTAGGCTTAATCACGTCCAGCACCCTCGAGTGGTGTACGAGTTTTATCATGGCATTTTCATATGTTCGCCCCCTTTTACTCTATAGAAGTCGAAATTTTAAAAAAAATTGCACAACACATTAATTAATTTGATGACATTATTTTAGCAATTCTATGTGCCAAAAAATAGCTGCTTTTGGAACGCGTCCATTATCAAAATGCCGTGCTAGGGGTCCACACACCACCAGGGGGGCTGAGCCGAAATTATGTTCCATTTAAAGTAAGGCATCCACATCGTTTAGCTTAATTTTTTAATATTTGGATTGATTTTGTTACTGCAAAATCGTCTTAAATTATTAGTAAACGGTTACTTTCCAAATGCTTCGATTGTATAAGAATTTGAAAAATAATATACTTTTTTTTGTGAGATTCATATTGCAAGCTCTCATTAAGTAAGTTTAAAAGCGCTATTGTATAAATGTAACGTTTTCCTACCATCATGCTGTCATATTCGGAAATGTCATCGCTTCGTTGATTGTTTAAATTGTGTTTGGGGGGAACCGTGTAGAGTGCATCCGGTGGAATGGCTCCCGTGCAGCAACTTTTGGTATCCCCTGGAGACTCCTTACGATCAACCGCACTAAATAATCAATATTTGTAATTAAAAATTAAATTAGATGTGCGAAATCATAATTGCATCTGCGATTCTGCATTAACGTCTAAGTGCCTCTTCAAACAAGGATTAGGCATGCACCATTAATTGATGGGCCAAGCTGAACTACTTAATATTCATAAGTGCGTTTCCAATTGGCTCGCCTAAGATATTCAAGATTTTTTTCAAATACCTTTCCACTTTAATTTGACTTACAGGCGCTCCTTCTTGCGGAATATTAAAAAAAGACACGGAAATTGACCAAGTTTCCCATCGTTATAATAAAAGCGGTAATCGCTCGTTAATTGTAATATAAAAATGCCGCCAATTTAGTACAGCTGACAGGTGGCACCCACGGGCTTCCGTCATACATTTACACCGCATGGGCATGGAATGACGTATAGGACTCGTGGGAGTGACGTCACCGTTGACGCTGTATATACTGTAATCTTATCAATAAAATGATAACAACACCAAGATGCTGCTCTTTTACTATGACCTAGTATAAAATATTCAAATTTCTACTATTTTTGTGTATTTGACGGAAATTACATTTTGGTTCGTTGAACTTGTCTAGATAAGTGTACAGAGTTTTATCGAAATTTCGTACAGGGGCACTTTACTGTCATCTTACCTACTATTGCTATATAAGCATACATGGTGAGGCAAAGGTTTGAAGTTCAGATGGATCAATGATAGTTTTGGAATGTTTTCCAGATACAAAATTGTGTAATGAGTCGAAAATCAGTGCAACTAAAATTACATTTTTCTCAAAAACTTCACACTTTTTAGCATCCCCCAGGTGGAGAAATTATATATGGATAATGTCACATGTAGACAGACCAGAAATTTTACACATGTGGACATATATGATATTTTTTCCATAAATGAAATATACATGTATGTGCCATATATATTTCTCACATATTGTCATATATAAATATAAATTTTCCAACCGTATAAAGGAAGTGATTTTCAAAAAACTTCAAATAACATTTGTTTTTATGACTTAGACAGGATTTTTTGGACAAATTCAGGAAGTTTTGTACGAGTGCCAACTTTCGACATGTTGGACACAGTTTGATAAGCTAAGTCTATAGGATGGCCTTTTCCCAACCAAATCCCTATCATTTTTTTTTTGGTGGTTCCAGTTAAAGTATACGAGCTAAGCCAGGCTCTTGGAAGACATTATCGAATTCCTCGATCCACTAAAAATTCCGATGGCTACGAGGAATATAGGTTTTTTATGAGTTTATTTCTATGTCTATATTGGAAATTTGGGTAGAGTCCGTATGGAGATTCGACATGGTTTTATATTCGCATATATTTTATTAGAAGAAAAAGCGCATGAAGTCCACGACTGATGAATGTTTTTATGGATGCTAAGGCGCTTATGAAAACGGGTGGTTCACACGCCACCTCACAGTTTCAAATGGACAACTCACGAGTTGAGTTTCGCCATATTGGATCCATTCTGCATGGCACACTTTCATGAAGAATATATTATAAGAAGAAAGAGAGAGAGAGAGAACGAGATTCAATTATGCTAAACCATACAGGCATTTTAATGTAAAAGTACATAGTGCGCAAATGGTTGAATATATATAGTACACATTATCTGTGCAAATCTCAGATTCAACAAACGTTTAGAAGGCGCATATACAGGGTGTAACTGGGTTTCCTTTTTCTTTCAATTTTTTTTTTCTGTAAAGACCAATGAAGGATTGATTTTAACAAGATGCTGAACTCAATATATTTAATTACAATTGAATTTCATACTTAATTCATGTCATGCGAGTTGGTATTTTAATTTGTGAATTACTACCCGGGGAGAAAAATTATATACATATTTGGGAAATGCCATGAATGGCCATATACGAAGTAGGACATACATGCCCCATATAAGGTTTTTAGTGTACAATTTATCATATATGTGAATGGAATCGTCCCATTTTGCCGACTACTCTTTTCGCCGACGGGTTTTACTCATTTCGCCATCATTAATTTGATATGGTTAGATTAGGTAAGGTTAGACTAGGGCAGGCTGGGCAATAACTGGGTTTAAATAACATCAAAATAAATTATTGTAAAATCAGCCTATAATTGGATATAATGGGAGTCGGCGAAATGGGAATAGAAGGGAAACTGCTAAATGTACTGTCGGCGAAGTGGATAGACAGAAAGGTGGGTTTAAAATGTATGATCATGTATGTCCAAACTATGAACATACATTCGAGTATTTGTCCAAATATCTATCTAAAAGCCCAATTTCAGTTAAGTACATATTTGCGAATTTTATAATGTCATGACCATACGTGTTTTTACACATACGCTATAAGGAGACATCACATTTATGGCATACAATTCTTCCACCCGGGACTACACATATTTTCATACAATTATAATTATAATTATTTAAATTTATGCAGTACGTATTTTTAATTATGTTAAAGGCGTATGCTATCGTGATTATTAGCTTTAGACTATAAGCAGCATTTTTATATAACGTACGTTTTCATTACTAACACATGGTAAACACATACTACACACGCTATAGAAATGTTTATTTTACTTAAATGTGTAATAACCGTGTTATTACTATAGTATTGAAGAATAACAGCGTTTATTCCAATAATCAAAATACCAGACACATAAACTAATTCGCCAAATTCACACAGTGTTCAAAACTCCAGAAATTATATTGGGATATTCAGAATTTCCTGTTCAGTGTTACACCCTGTAAATACTCGGTATTAAGTTTGATGCCATGGCGTATACAGTATAAATAGAAACAGTTACAAATAACCGCACTCGACTTTCAGTAAATAAACCATATGCAAATTTATCGATATTTTTTACATTGTTTCAACGTACTGGAAGGAAGGTTGAAAATATTCACGGGAACAATGTATCTTTACACTATATACAGTATAAACATGACTAATTACGCGTGAAGCTTCAAATAAATTCGATGCATGCTTGACAGGTTAAAAAAATTCACATTTGTGCTCATCCTGCTTAGGTTCGATTACTGGTGATAAGCACCTTGCCCAAATGTTAGGCGTAGTGATTATTTTAAATATGTATTCAACCCACACCACTGCTATATATTGAACCGTACTTGGATCACATAGTTTAAGTACTGATTTTTTTTTGGGATCTTGTTCCAAGTTCAGCACCATATACAACTGTAGTAAGGGTTCTACTAGTTTTCGGACATTAAAATTCACAAACGAGTTCGTTTACAAGATTTTCAAACAAAAATCTATATAACAATACTACTTTATAAATTGTGGGTCTTAAGCGGATCATGACGCCTATACCTGCCATGGTTAAGAGTTGAAAATTATTCAAATAAAGTAGTTTACTACATCGAAAAAGTTAGAATTCAACAATTCATTATTTAAAATTTAAATTCTAAAAATTGTTAATATGTAAATACATTGTATGGATATACTGAAATCCAAAAGCATGTTAACCATTGCAAGTATTGGGCATTTCGACCCTCTTCAACCAGGTAGACATCACATCCACGAATTGAATTGGTTTTCTTGCAGTCTTCTTACGGACTAGTCTTCTTTTGGAATTAGTTCTCAGTAATTATAATTTTTACTGAAATAACGAATCAAAATTCACATTGTGAGAATTCTGTTCCAGTGGACTTCTGATGGGAGCACAGAATGAAATGTTGAACAACGTCTTTGATTGGAGTTCAAAGATGATGACATGATGTGGAGGAGGATGGTTATCATCCACCACCCCAATTCCGCACACTCGTTTATGGACGACCCCGTTTACAAATACAAATTAATAAACATACACATGCACCGAAAAGTAATTAAGGCTTGCATACATTTGATTTTTCAATTTCGCCCTAAGTCGCAATTACGAGCTCATGTTTCCAATTACAATCTTAGATTTAAATCCAAAAATCGATCGAAGCTGCCTTTCATTTTCGTTGCCGGTTTCGTTTTACCCACCCGCAGTATTACTCTACTTTCGTCTGAGTCTCGTCAAACATCATTAAACTTAATTGAGGATAATTTCGCCCGGGAAATTGGTAAGCACCGAAACACGAATCAGACTATAGGTACAAGGTTCAATTGCTTACGCTAATAATAACAGATGTTTGTTTGTCCTATACGCGATAGATTTTTTTTTCATTTCTTTTCTTTATAAGCTTATTCATCCGTATTCTTATCCATAATTCCTTTAGTACTCGCTATAGCATCTTTCGAACTATAACAACAAGATCGAATATAAACGTGGTCCTTACCTTTCAGCGTCTTTGGATTGAAAAGGATCTTTTTCTATTAAAAAAAATAAGACATGATACGAGCTTATTAATTGAGTATTCAACTTTCTTTTTCAATGAGAAAACTCGACGAACCGAGCTTTATTAGAAAAGATAACTTACTCTGAAAACACCATTTGCCTGAACGAAATGCATAAAGGACGACTAAAATGACAACGACTAACAAAACGAGACATCCAATAACAATTCCTATCACCGTCAACATGGCAATGGGCTCTGAAATATAGCAAAAAAGAGCAAACGTTTACGTGAAGAAAAAAAAATAGGAAACACTTCATTTACTGATTAAGCGAACTTTTGTTACAATATAATACATCAATTATAAGTAAACGTTGAATAGGATAATGTAATTGTACTTGCCTTGTACGTTAAGGAAAATAGCGTGAGACATGTGACCGTGGGAATTTTCGACTTGAAGGAAATAACGCCTGGAATCCGACGGTTCAACTTTCTGGATTATGAGCTCAGCTTCAAAACAGCCTTTTACATTTTTCATCTGCAAAACAGTTAAAGATTTTTTGAAAAACCATCTGTTGTTAAGCTGAATGCCTTATGTACCGCTGAAGAGAGGCAATCACGAATAACACTGAAGCACTCAGTGATTGCCATCCATTCTTAGGGGCTAACTCCCATTTAAACAAGCTTAACAATTCGTATATATACATAGAAACTCGATTATCCGGACTAATTGGGATCAAGGGTCATCCGGATAAACAAAAATCCGGATAATCGAGTTTTCACTGTATAGGGCAATTTCTGAGTTGCCAGTCAGTGGTTACCTACAGGTATGTCTTGCACTCATTTTAAAAGAATATA
>JAQGAE010005596.1:0-11069 GCA_034696685.1 Julus scandinavius
TGTCTTTAATAGCTGTACAATTTTGATATTTACATATATTAAAAAAATGGCGGCTGAAACAAACCCGGAGGGCAAACGGTTTTGCATATGTTTGTAAAAACGTGTTTATACGTACATGTACGTCTTAGTGGAGACCCGGCTTTAGTAAACATGTTGGTGAGCAAACAATTTTATACTATTAATAAAGTTATGACATCAATTTAAATTGTTGTCTTCTACTTTGATGGAGACTTTACAAATATTTATACGGCTTATGCACAAAGTTTGGTTTGTCTTCACTCTAATAACCTTCTTACCTTAACCATTCAATTGGGGTTCACTAATACCACTTTGCAATCCAATTCATAACTGGGGATGCATGTTCATACGTTGATGGAAAATTCTTCTTTTCCGTTTTTAAAGGATGGGGTTATGAGTCATAGTTTGGTCATTGGTAGACCAATTTCACCCATGATCACCCAAAATTCACATTATTTCAACGTCATGCATGGTTATGACCATTTGTTACCTAAACAGTTAACTCCGCCCATGTACTAATTTTGATGGGTTTGTTTGAGTATACTGCGTATTTCATTTTTATAATACCTGTATGTATCAGCAAATCGAAATGCATTCAATGAGTCCAATTTTTTATCATTTGTGCAAATCGTGGTAATTTATTTGATTCTTAATATTTGGGCTTTTTGAGAGGAAACAATTTGTAAGAGAAGCTGGGGGTTAGTATATATGAGGCAACCAAAGAATAATTTTAATTAGATTGATTTAGTATATTATTCGTTAACATGTTGGTAAATTCATCAAAAGTACACGACTCCACAGCAGGCATCGTTTCCTTTAGCTTTGTCATCTTCGCTTTTCTCCAAGATATTCTTTTCCTCCCAGCAGCAGATTTCATCTTCAGTGTTGTACAGTGTCTCAGTGATGTAACAACATTGCCATTTACCATCAATCTCGTAGGGAAGGCCATAGCAACAAGATTGGTTTCTGTAATCAATGGCCTGGTTGCCGCAAACTTCCAGTTCGGAGTGTGTTTTAACTTCTAGCTTGGCATCCACACAGAGATGTTCATCGTAATTATACACCAGTCCTTCACCGCAGCACAGATAGAAGCCATTCTCTTTGCGATTTTCTGGCAGTTTTCCGATTTCCGATGTTGTCTCGTTACAACATACTTCGGTTTCACCATCGTAAAGCTTTTCCCCGCAGCATCTATCACGTCCTTCGACAATGTCCAGAAGGTCGTATCTATAATAAGATTCAGAGGACTCTGGAGCATTTACGTAGTCTGTGCAACAAGATTGCTTGTTTTCATCATATGCCACTGCGCCGCAACAAGAAGCTGTTGTGGAGTCTTCAAGTCCCTCTGGTAGGTCCTGGAGAGTTTCGAAGCAACAGATTTGCTGTTCAGGGTCGTATGTACCATTTTGGCAGCATCTAGTCTGGTTGCCAATGCGGTCAAACTGATTGAAACTCCATTTCTCGTTGGTGCTGTCCCAAGTACTGCAGCATACCTTTAAATTGCTGTCGTACTGTCTATCGCCGCAACATCCCTGGTCATCTTTCACTGGAAGTACTTTGTCGCCGCAGCACACTTCTGTTTCATAATTGTACAGCATGGTGTTGCAGCAAACGTAGCTACCATCATCGTCTGGTTTCTCAACAACCACCCCATTGCAGCAATCTTGTGTCTCATAGTTGTATGTTTCAATCAACCCAGAATCTAAGTCAACACAGCAAGACTTTGTCGAGTTTTCATCAGTGGGAATAAGTTCATCGTTGCAGCACAGAAATTCTCCATAGTTGTAGGGTATCTGGTTGCAGCAGCCGTTGCTATCTCCTTTTGGCAGTACTGTTCCATTGCAGCAAATTTCTGTTTCACTGTTGTAGTTTTTATAACCTACGAAATTATAAAATTATATTACTGTTCATTAATATGTATCTTAATACGCCACGTCTTACATTACTTAGTAACTATATGTTTATTTCACTCATGGTTTCAATAAACGTGACAAGCAGACAGGGCTATCAAGACCATGCCCATTCATTTGGATAAATTAGGTATACTAGTTTGTCTGAGGTGGTGAGAATATGTTTGGTCTCCGTATCAGCGGTTACAGTAATTAAAATTTGGTAAATTATATATAGTGGCACACCTGATGAAAATGAATTCCATGAAGCCAAAATCACAATGGCAATGGTTGCAAACGTAGCCATAGTGGTCTCTGCTGAAAAAAATGAGTGAATTAACGAAATATGGACGCAAAATAAGCAATATTGGTTATTGCAATATTGTTACCCTTCTGGTTCTAACCTGTTTTGTTGGTTATTCCACAAGTTTATGAAATGCATGCTGTTGACGACCCTATATATACCTTCCTTGGCCAATTTAATAAGTATAAAATTCAGAGCGAGACATCGTGATCCTAATTTAATATTTCCGGACTGCACCATTCAAAAAATTTTGATCCCTTGTCGTAGTATTTTTTGCATTAGGAAACCCTTTTAAAAGAACAATTATATTTTGAAGAAACAGGAAATCAGAATGTTACAACATTATATATAATTTGTATTCCAGTAAAATTGAAATGCTTTGAATGACATTATGATTATTGTAAAATTATCCTTTTCATGAGTCATTGAGGAGTTTCATGAGTCAATTTTAAAACTGAATTGCACATAAAAAATTGGCAGCAGTCAACGTTATTTCGAAATTAAAATATATTGAAACGCAAATACAGTTTAATCCGTAAGTGCTTTTATTAAATACCTCTTGCCAGTATCGATATTTTGTTTTTATACTAATTTCAATACTAAATATATATGCGTTTTCTATTTTGTGCCGATAGCATAAACATATACGCTTAGTAAATAAACTTATTTAATGTATTATTTTTAATAAAGCGGTTGTAATTATGGTTGTTTTTAGTATTTAGTTCGTTGCTGATATTGCTTGATTTTGTTTGTGTTCTGTACTCTCACTGTTAAGTGTTAACATCAGTTATAAACTTCGAGTTCTCATAAAATTACAAATCACTATTTTTCTAAGTTGTCACCTTCCAAATTACAAAGATTTCCTTTAGATTGAGCAACATTGTTTGACTATTGTTTTTCACTTTAAGTATTTTCTTTTCAAAGCAAAATTAATTAAGTCTATGTAAAACAAGCGGTTATAAATCCAAATTATAACATGTATGCTTTAGCATATCAATGAAATATTATTTGTTATCTGATAACAATGCATCATATGGTTGTCATTTTACATTGAATTATAGAGGTACATATTGTTAATGCAATAAACGGTGCACGTTTCATGTGTTTTCTAACATATGTGGTTGCCAAATGAGAAATTAAAACGATATTGGTTTTTTCTTTAATTGTATTAAATTTTATTAAATGCAAACCACAGGATCTGAAAAATGTTGCCTGAACAAATCAAAAAATTTTAAATTTTGATAAAATCTAATCTATTTTTGTTTTCTAGCATCTAATGCATCTTATTCACCGCCATCTTAATTTGTGTACAGGGTTATGCCCATTTGAAGTATATACACAGTGAGTCATAAAAAAGTAGAACCCTATTAAAAAATCACAAATTCGTCAAAAATCCTTAAATTTAAATAAAATTATGTGTATTATGTGCATTTATTGATCCTGTTTCTGTAATTGTAAAATTTAAAAATAAACAAATCAAATACATTTTACTTAATGCTGTTACCTTCAAATGCTTTGTAATGACTATACTGGCCATTACAGAGAAACACCGCATATGCTTATGAAAGGTTACCTTTACATATTAAATAATGTAGGCAATTCATGACAAAATTGAAACATTTTTAAAATATCCCTGCCTGGTTTAGCTACTCTTAGTAGCATATGAACTTATATAATTGAATTTCGTATGTACAGTTTCTTTTCCTTTATCTTAAAGTTGCATGTTGTCTATACCAGATTTTAAGGAACAGATTATACAGGGTGGGGCATATGTTTGGGCCTCTCACATGACTTGAATGTATTCAAGTCATGTCATTGGTTGGTGAACAGCATTAAACGAAGGTGCCCTGATTTGGTAGAGCTTTACCCTATTTCAGATAACATGACATGACGTGAATGCATTCAATTGTGAAATTGACCAGCCCCTGATGAAGTAGTGATAGCTTTCCTGCCTTGCATATAAAAATATTGGACTTGAAAAATTCCAAATAAATCTATTAATTTAGTAGTTCAATGTGCAGACTGAAATACATGCCATTCCTCACTTTGTGTATTCAATAATTTTTCCACGGATATTTAATATGCACTGTTAAAAAAGTCCGTAAATATTACATGAAAAGTGCTGTAAAATTAGAAGGAAATAGCGAGTAAAGCAGAGACAAGAGATTTCCTTCAAATTTACCCAAGTTAAGTAACTTTCCGTATTTCACAGTGACAATAAAAAAATTGAAAAAATTGATGGAAAATTTGAGTCTTAGCTGAGGGAAATATCCAGTAAACTGGTCATTACAATACATTTCCTTCAGATTTTCCTTAAAATTTCCATATTAACTGAATCTACTGTGACCTTTACTGAAAAAATGAATGTTTACTACAAGGTCAAATGTCAAATATGATGAACTTTAATTGTGATTGGAAGTGTCCTCTCACATGACTTCATGTATGAAACATTCCAATTTATGCACCTGTAGCCTTGGCTGAAAGCTTCTTTTCGAATTGAGAATTGAGTTAAGATTTTCAACATTAAACATCTTGCTGCGAAGGTGTAGTAGTTTATTTTTTTTAATTTGTTTCTTTTTGTGGTCTTTTCTTATAATATGCTACACATATTTCAGTGACAAAAATTACATGTTTTTTGGGAGTTTTAGAAGGATGGGGAAGGTAAACCATACCATATAAAGAAGAGATAGAGGTTGGCCGTGATTTGAAAGGATCTGGGTGGTACACGTTGCAACCAGACATAGACAGTTTTTGGGGTCAAGAAATGGGAAATTCTGCCAAACCAGTGACCAGTGACCTTCACCTCATTGGTCAGGATTACCTGGTCGGATCAGGATGGAACTTGGACCATAGTCGGGTGCAACCATACATCTAAGTTGAACCCATGTATGTTCATCCATGGCAGAGGCTTCCTTTCTTGGGTTTCGCGGATATGCCCCATGACTCCAAAGTCCCGAAGACTATAATTGCTGCTCAAGCTGCAATACTCGTCGGATCAGGATTGGACTTGAACCAAAGTGGGGTGCAACCATACATCTAAGCTAAACGCATGCATGTTCATCCATAGTAGAGGCTTCCTTCCATGGATTCCACAGATGTACACCAGACTCTACCCCCAAGACTAGAATTGCTACTGAAGCTGCAATTCTGGTTGGATCAGGATGGGACTTGGACCAAAGTGGGGTAGAGCCATACATCAAAGATAAACTTATGCATGCTCATACATGGCAGAGTTCTTCTTCCATGGATTTCGTGGGCAGAGTCGGGGGTGCATTTGTAGAATCCGTGGAAGGAAGCCACTGACATGATTCAACATGCATGGGTTCAGCTTATATGTATGGTTGCACCTCACTTTGGTATAAGATCTATCCTGATCCGATCAGAATTGCAGCTTCTGTAGCATTTCTTGCCTTCGGGGGTTGTGGAGTCATGGGGCACATCCACAGAATCCATGGAAGGAAGCCTCTGCTATGGATGAACTTACATGCGTTCAACTTAGATGTATGGTTGCACCGCATTTTGGTCCAAGTCTCATCCTGATTCCACCAGAATTGCAGTTTCTGCAGCAATGGGGTAAATCTGCAGAATTTAAGGAAGGAAGCCTCTGCCATAGATGAACAATAGATAGTACAATGGTTCAACTTAGATATTAGGTTTTGCCCCTCTTTGGTACAATTCACATCCTGATCTGACCAGAATTGCTGCTTTGTAGCAATTCTAGTCTGAGGAAGTGGAGTCAAGGGTACCATGGACTCCATAATCCATTGTACACAACCTAATGGTGATTAAACCATTGCATTGGATTGGGCATGCATCCCTCTGTGTAGTTTGGCACAAACCACATAAATATCAACCACCGCTAACCTGAGTTAGGAGCTTTCTTAGTTTCATGGTGTTTCAACCTGTGCTGCCATCTATTCTCTATGGCAGCACGGCCCTAGCTACAATGGCCATAGGTCCCTGAAGCATACTGAGTCCAAAAATAGAAAACAATGGCTTACAATGAGTTGGCAAATGAATGTTTTCCACAATGGCCATGTTTAATTATCCAAGGTTGTTATATTTTGCTTTATTTTATTATTATAAATTATTGCCCTAATACTATTGTAGCTAATTTATAGTAGATATTCTGATTTGATTTAAATTACAGGTCAAACTATATTTCAAGGAATTCAATTCTTATTATGTCTGGATGGAATAATTGTGTCCGCACTTATCACAAAAGGGTCTTTTGACTATTGCTATGCTTTTTCAACATTCTATGTTTTTAACATGGAATAACCAAGGAATGTATGTGTGAATCCACTGTATCATTCTATAAATAACCTCCTAATTATGGATTTGTAGGGTTCTTTTCAAAATTAACCCTGTTGATGAGCAAGAAGACCAATAAAATGGGGGAAAGATGAAAAAGGCAGCAGAGTGCGTTTGAAAACATAAGGTTTTTCAATGCCATCAGATAGAGAAAATTATGGATGTTACTTAATTTTAACAGTTACCACCATCACATATGTGGTAACCTACAGACATCTCAAGAAGTCATGGCTCATCTTCATTTCATAATTTTATTTCTGTATTCATATTTGTGCAGGTGCAACAAATATAATTTGAAAAATTGTGTTTTTATTTAAATGCATTCTTATGTTAGTTTGGTCCTTTTTTATAGAAGCCGAATTTAGTAATGAGATTGTCAATTAATTTAAGAAAGGTTCATTTGCAATTTAACTCAATTCAAACTGAAGGCATAGATTTGTCCATGATTAAGAAACACATAAGTTTGGTTAAAAAATATACAAATAACTTGAAAGTATCAGTAGAATTATAGTGATATTACAAACATTTCAAGTAAGTATATTGGAAGAAAAACTTAATGCTCTGAAAGTAATTCATTGATTGTTGGAATATACACTGTTGAAATTACATAAAAAATTTACAATTATAGCATATACATAGGTATCCTGTTAAATTTATATATGTAGTGCATCGTTGTTGTGGATTTATTCCGCTAATTTAACATATATGTCCCATTATTATCAATGTTAATTTTACATAGATATTCCTATATTTTAGCAGAGATGTTTTGCTAATTTTATGTAGATATACCGTTATTATTACGAAAGTATTTCGTTGAAGGTACTGTAGTATTCCGTTATTGTTACGGAAGTATTTCGTTGAAGGTACAGTAGTATTCTGTTGTTAAGACAGAAATATTTCGTTAAAGGTACGGCATATTTCCGTTATTATTATGGAAGTATTTTGTTGTTGTTACAGTAGTATTCCGTTATTATTACGGAAGTATTTTGTTGTTTTTATGGTAGTATTCCGTTATTATTACGGAGATGCATTTACGGACAACTGTAAATTTTACGGAATTATTCGGTTAACTCTGCTGCCGGCACTTTTTCGTAACTTTTACGGAATTTTTTTAACGGTGTGTATTTCTAATCTTTAAAATCAAAAACATTAATTCCAGTCCATTATGAAACAAACCGTTTACATGTTTTATACAAGCATTTGTGTGTTAGTTAGGTAAAACTGTGTATAAGGCATACATAATTGAAAGGAAACGTAAGTGTATGTATGCATAGGGCCGTTTATTTTGAAATGCCTGTTTAGAAAAATCATTTTGTAGTAGCTACAATCCTCAGGAGGAACAAAATAACACTCCTTACCCTGTAAATAACATACTTTTTTGCAGTGGGTAAACCTTTTAAAATCTTGAATGTTGAAAACAATAATTCCAAACCATATCAAGTTGATGACATTAATTCTAGTCCACATTAATTTGATGAAATAAACCATATCATGATTCTGTACATGTGTTTTACAAGTATATGCATAGTGGCAATAGGTAAAGTTTCATCACCTTGAGATACTTGAAAATTCCCGTTTTGCCCAACCCAACAATAAATGATGAATTTTCTGTTTTGAGTCAAATGCACCCCTTTATTACATAAATATGGTTTTTTATGGCATCTTTATATTGCCTAATCGTTTATGAGACATTTATGTAGAAAATAACAAATTAAGATTAGATTTCATCTTAAATACAAAATATCACCTAGTTTCCAGATGCAACTAACAAAAATTAGATGATTCACTTTGCATATATTTAATTATTAATATGTCAGAGATCTCGATTTTTGTTTAATTTTTTTTTAAATCCCACTTTTTGGTAAATAAATGGAAAACATAGCAAACAGTGTGTTTATTTGAAAATTAAGGCATTTTTGCCATTTTGTATATTGTGTTTACATTTTTGAAACTATTTATTTCTGGTCATGAAGAATCTGCACCGTCAACCGTCAATAGCTGCAGTACTCTCACAATTGTGAGCATATTTTGTGCACATTGAATTGACTTCCATGAAACCGGAATCTGTTTTTCAGTAACTCTCAATTTAGAATTTGTATGAAGAAATAATTACTCTCAGATAGAAAATTATAGTCATAGTGAGAATTATAGAAATCATGTACAAGGCACAGCATTCTATCCAAATTTTATGTTATCAATTGATAAATTATCATATAATTTAGGAACATGTAATTTGCTTGTCAAACAGTAGCATATCGAAAGGGGGTTGTTGTGGTTGGACAAGAATACAATGTATGTATTTCTCATCGGGCCCTCACGACCATAACTGCATACAATTCCATCGTCCTAAATGGCTCATTAAATCGTTCAATTCACTCAAGAAAACTACAACACAATTCTACTGTTTAAGCCATATCTATAAAGGATGATGTTATGATAATGCAGTAGCGGCACTAGAGGGGTGCGGACAGCACCGGGTGGCACCATCACAAGGGGTGACACAAAAATGCAAAATAACGATAAAATTTTCCTATTTTCTGAAAATATTCCATTTTCTATTTTGATTTGCTAACGTGAATTTAAAAACAAAAATCAGCAATTTTGGAATGTCTGGATTTCATTTTTTAGTGGAAAAAAGTAAGATTTAAACGAAAGTTGAATTAGTTTTCACCCTGTATATGGTAAATTTTACTGGCGTGAGTCACCTCAGAGAAAGAGGCCCCCCCTGCTGACATCTAGTCCTTATGTAAACACAATTTACCTGATGAAGGGGGAGAATTCTGCATGTTTCCGTTATTTGGCACTGGCGGACTCGGAGGAGGTCTCTATGGGGTGCCGTGAGGGGGGTGACACCATGAGTAGCACTGGGTGACACCAACCCTAGTGCCGCCACTGTGATAATGACCCATGGTTATGACCATTTGTTACCTGAATAGTTAACTCTGCACATGTCCTAAATATTGTGGGTTTGTTAGAATATCCCTCGTGTTACATTCGTGGCAACTATTGCTGCCCCTGAACATCGTGATGTCCAGGGGCTTACATGGTGGTCAACTCTGATTGGCTGCCTATGCTGACCAATTCAACCTTTTGACCGGGCAGCCAAAAGCTCCCTCCCTTTTGCCCAAACTCTCCACGAGGTGAGACGTTTCTTCCTCTGCTACAGCTCGGCAACAAGACTCAGCAGCACAATATTGTCATTTAGATATAAATATTATTTTAAGTAAATCAGTTTTATACCTTGCCTTAATAAATCAGTTAACCAAAACAAAATCCAATTTCACCGGGTATCATCTTTTCTTGGAAGTCCGGAGACCTCCAAACATGTTTACAATATCCGAATGACTGGTTAGCTCGGCCTCTGAGCGTCATCAACAAAATCATCAACACATTCAAATGTAAAGAAAGGAGTCACATTTTTCATCATTTGAGGAAAGCGTGGTAATTTATTTCAGCCTTGATATTTGGGCTTTTTGAAGGGAAACAATTTTTAAGAGAAGCTTTGGGTTAATATATTTGGCAGTCAGAGAATAATTTTAATTTAGATTGAATTACTACATTATACAATGATAGTTACGTTGGTAAATTCATCAATAGTATGTGACTCCACAGCAAGCATCGTTTCCTTTAGCTTTGTCGTCTTCGCTTCTCTCCAAGATAGTCTTTTCCTCCCAGCAGCAGATCTCATCATCAGTGTTGTACAATGTCTCAGTGATGTGACAACACTGCCATTTACCATCACTCTCATATGGCAGGTCATAGCAACAAGATTGGTTTCTGTAATCAATGGCCAGGTTACCGCAAACTTCCATTTCGGAGTGTGTTTTAACTTCTAGCTTGTCATTCACACACAGATGATCATCGTAATTTTACACCAGTCCTTCACCGCAACACAGATAGAAGCCATTCTCATTGCGATTTTCTGGCAGTTGTCCAATTTCTGATGTTGTCTCGTTACAACATACTTCGGTTTCACCGTCGTAAAGTTTTTCACCGCAACATATATTGCGCCTATCAACAATCTCCAGACGGTTGTATCTGTAATAAGAGTCAGAGGACTCTGGAGCATTTACGTATTCTATGCAACAAGTATGTTTGGTTTCATCAAATGCCACTGCGCCGCAACAAGAAGCTGTTGTGTAGTCTTCAAGACCCACTGGTAGATCCTGGAGAGTGTCGAAGCAACAGATTTGCTCTTCAGGATCGTATGTACCATCTTTGCAGCATCTGGTCTGATTGCCAACGCGGCTGAACTGATTGAAGCTCCATTTCTCGTTGGTGCTGTCCCAATTACTGCAGCATACCTTTAAATTGCTATCATACAGTCTATCGCCGCAACATCCTTGGTCATCTTGCTCTGGAAATACTTTGTCGCCGCAGCACACTTCTGATTCATAATTGTACAGTGATGTGTTGCAGCAAGCATAGCTACCTCCGTCGTCTGGTTTGTTCACAACCACCCCATTGCCCATATGGAAAAAATATATAGGGAAAATATATTTTCAAAATATATTATTTATATATGGACAATATACTGAAATTGG
>JAQGAE010005597.1:0-11069 GCA_034696685.1 Julus scandinavius
CAATTTTTATTTTTATTTAATCTCTTTTTGTTTGGCTGTGAGTGTGTTTTCAAATTTCACCCATTGAAAGTGATAGGTTCTGATTCCCCTTAAATTACGACTTTATGGATAATGTATAGTCGTAGATTAATATTTTATCTATGGATTTATGATAAATTAATAACATATTTCCAGGAAATTATTTCTAAATGACATTACACATTTGATTTCCCAAGTTAACAGGATTTACTTAAAATGTTATTGTGTTTATAGATAAATCTACGTTGAAATTGGTGACATTATTATTTTGCGTTACTCAATACAATTTAACGGAATTTTATATGCGTTAATGTATATCAGTATTGTGCAGGACTCCCAATTGATTAATGGACATGAAATACTGGAAAACAATACATGGCACCGGAAACATATTTCACAACATGCCACTAATCCTAAACTTTCTGGAACAAGTGTATTAAGTTGTACACCAGTAATTCCAATGTTGTTATATACCAATAACCATGCACATTGTTGTTCCACCACTAGCACATCCATCACAATTCCATCAATTAAATACACCAATGCTGTTTCACCATTAACAACAATGTTGTTCCACCATTTTGCATGTTTGTCCGTTTAGTATAGGGATCATTTAACGACAGCCACAACAATAAACTACATACAGGGCGGGGTAAGTTCAGGAAGAATTTGAAGGGAGGAATTAGTAATGTCACGGTCGATTTTTAGAGTAGCTATTTCAACATTTACCTGTTAAACCATAGTCAGGATGGCCAATCCGGAAACAGTAAACAGGCCTAGCTCCCAATTGCCAGCGAATAGCTCATTTATTGGAATCGCCATTTTGATATACGTCAAATGCATAAGCATGCATAATACGTTATTTGCTTTTTTGGATTATTTACATTTTGATAAGGAAATTTTATACGTCAGATAACTTATCTCTATGACGACATTCATTGACTTACAATAGCGATGCATTACATCAATATCACTCGTGTTACAACTTCCCATGGAGTGGCATATACCTCCATCTCTGTATGAATCAATTCTAGTCAAAATCGTTGTGAACGCGTGGAATGTAGCAGACTTCAACACGATCAAGCCTCAAGAATACGTGGATAAGGATTGCAAATTAAGAGAAAACACACAAAAAGTACTTGGAAAAATTGCGTTTCTGCCCTTACCAAAGACAGCGCAGCAGGACCTCATAACTTTGGTTAGACCAATAGGACTACAGATCTTGAGCTGGATTGAATATCACGAGTGTTTCTTCAATAAGTCAGGGTGTTCGGCCAACGCCTTTGTGCCCCACATGACATGGACACAACGAGGTACAATTGACCAGTCCATTACCATAGAGGATCTGATAGACAGCGAACAACTCTTGTTAACAGATCGCTTTCAAGTAGCTTGTATTTACTGCCGAGAAACTCGGATCAGGAACTTGTGGCAACAATTTAGGAATGACTTATTTTCGGTTTTGTCATCCATTGTAGAAGAGTTGCCACCTCTGGTAAGCTTCTGGTATCACAGGCTGTTAGATAATCTGACATATCGACCTATACCACTGTGGTACGTTCGTGGTTATCTGTGGCGTAATCATCATTCCCACCTTGACCGATATGGATTTGCTTTGGCGATATGGACCAAAAACGATATTGCAGTTCGTTGGTTTTGGAAAAATATCGAATCTGGGCTCAGCAGGGAGCAAAGGGCAAACTTTTTGGTTGATGGAATTGTATTTATTGCAGAACAAAGACCAATCTTGACGTACACTCCACCGATGAGGTTCCCCAATGAACACTGTGTTCAAATCTTGATGTTTCTCCTCTCCCAAATGAGTGAAGAAAATACCAAAAACCTAAGAGAAAAACTTTCAGCCATAGGAGGAAGTGCCGAGTTGTTGAAATACATGTTAGATTGGCCTTACCAGAAGTGTCTCACTAAATTAGCAAGGATTTTTGGAGGAAGTTTGGGCCCAAACGACTATACCAAAGTGTTGCTAAAAATCATCGACAAAATCGAAAACGTGTATGAAACAGAATGTGACTACGGTGAACTGTTCTCCAAATTTTGGGGTGAAAACAAAGCCTTGAATGGACAGCTAGACCACGCCCAAATTGCCGAACTGCTGGTCAGATTAATAAACATTGACCACATCACCAATAGAGACGTCCAAAATATGAAAGCTGTGATTGGTGAGGTCATTGCTGTGGAAAATCAAAAGCTTGTGCAAGAAAGTTTACAGAAAGTGTGTTTCGCGATGGTGAAACGGGGCTTGTGGTCCCTATTCGAAATGCTGCTATGTAATCGGGTTGGACCAGAACATGACCTAAACGAGCTGAAATTGGAAATATTCGAGCTTGTTGGACAAAACATCTGCAAGGATTTAATCGTGATAGATAAAAATTGGAAACTAGTTGCAAAGTTTGCTGAATGGTCAAATTTATCCAAAGAAAGTATAGTACTCCTGATTCAGGATTTGGAATCCCATTATAAGAACAGAAAGCGTAAGCTTGGACAACGTAGAGTACTGGCCAAGAAACAATCTCGATAAACTGTGAATGTTGACATGTTTTTTTTGTTTTTGCTTAGTCAAGATTGTTGCATACAACAATGTCAGATTTATCAATGAATGAAATAAGATTTCGAACGTATACATTTGCTGGATTATATGAATGTGATCAAAACAACTTCTTGAAGAGGCTTAAAGTCAACACTTGTGACAAATGGTCACAATTCTCGTTAAATGTGAGATCAATACATAAATAAACTGACCTGAGGATTCCCCTAAATTCAATGTCCTCGATGACATGAAGCGAGCTTAATGACCCTTTTGAATTTGCCTCTGACACGATTGTGATAAGAGTTAGCCAAATGCAACAAAGGGGTGTCAAAGTTACTTTAAGCAAAAAAACAGACTTACCATGATAATGAAAGCGAAATCATTTGCCAATTTTTTGGAAATCCAATAAAACCTCTCTAGGATATTCCGGTAGAATCCCGAACTGAGACAAGTCTGTAAATCAAAAAAATAAAATTGAACATATTAGGGACAATTTTTGTTGCAGGAAAAAATATATTTTAAAATTGTGTTCTTATCCAGATCATTTAGCACACATTTTTGTTGCTCCTTTTGTGTTCTAAACCCTTGAACTATTTTTTTTTTTAATGTTTAAACTATTTTAAAATATTTTTAACTACGGATTTTTTTTAAACTTAGTGGTGCCTTTATCTAAACTCTATGATGCATCACCCCAACTCTATTACACAGTGTCCCTCTCTCCCCCCCTCTATCTATGATGTAGTACCACCTCCTAAACTATGACTAAGAACCCGTCCTCTTTCGAAATGGCTAATGGCTTTGATAAATAATGAACAAAATTTGAAAACTTTCCTTGAAATTGAGGAGCTTGAAATTCGCTTATTTCAAAACAAAAAAAACAACAAAAAAAATAAATAAAATTAGGTCTGAAGTGGTACATGAATAATACCATTTGAAATACGACCGATATTATTTGGCGTATCTTAAGAGTTTATAACTGAAAACTAAAATCGTTTCTACTATCATCTAATAGGAGTTTGGTAAAAAAGTTAGGTAGTTTTATAGTATTTGCTTATCTATGCTATATTTTGCTTTACCATTGATAGCATGAGGGTCAAGGGCTAGAGCATTACTTCAACAACAAAGCAAGGCAATGAACTGATAAATTATTCATTGCCAATCGCTTCAAACTTAACTGTCGCTATCACAGATAAGCAAACACGTTTTCCAGTGAAGCATGTGCGAATCAAAGGGTTAAAAAGCATGAGCAAAATTAATGGATTTTCACCACATTTTTCAACCACCCGCTGGATTTTTAGTATGAGAATCGACATAAAATCCAAGCATGGTAAGTACGAATTATTATACTCTATCAATATGAACAAGTATAGTCCAGTTATGTCTAACTACGCAATTAGTTTAAATGGAAACGTAATTAAAGATGGGTAGCGATATGTGGAACCCATAGAAAGATTACAAAAATTCATATTATGTAACAAAAAACTTATATTTGATAAGCGAAAATGGTAGTTTATAATGTAAATGAAATGGGTTTTATCGCAAATATTCATGGTAGGAATATCCCAACATATGTGGCAATACAATTAGTTTGATAACCGAATCATACATTTTAGGAATAATTTACATAATTTGAATTCACAATTCATACAAAAAGGTGCAGAGAAAACCTTTTTTTGTAAATTTAGGGAGGAATATCCAATAAGTAAATACGATATATTATTAAGATACAAGGCTATTATTTTTGTGAAATATTGTAACTTAAAATCAAAACTTACACATTCTTCCAAATAACAATTTAATGCAAAAATGTGAATAGTGTATGTAGTATACACCTGTACATGTAGGTATATCATGAAGGTATATGTATATGTGGTATGTACATGCATGCCAATTAATGCTGCATACGAAAAAAGCACAGCGTGCTAATATTCTAATTTTTTTCGCTGGATTAACTGAAAGAAGAGGTTTTACTAAATAACTTGTAAATAACTTGTAAGAGTCCAGTACTAATTACATATTGCACACAGTGATGGTTAGTTTACAAATGTATACGATTAGGCATTCTTCCATGTAATGGTGTTTCAGAAATCACGACTTTTTCCCTCACCAAAAACATGAATAGTCATACAGTTAATGAAACGGTTTTTGACCTTTTTTTTAACAAATGGCACGATAAACTTCATATTAGGGAAAAAAACGTGTGCCATATCTGATTACATTATGAATGCCTGCGTCAGAAACTGTCGTTTCATATTGAATTTCATACGTGAAGATCCGGGTATTGCAAATCCTTAAAAACGACAAATTCGGTTCAATATTCATTTCAGTCAAACAGTTGCAATTTTGAGATATTGGTAGGTCGTCAACGAATTGCATTGGACATCCAATGGGCAGATACATGTCGAGAAAACGGTCCAAATGCTACTGGAAAATGGCCTTACTAAAGATGGCAAAAGTTCGTCTATTGTTTTATCCACACCAATTGCAAATGCAATGGATGA
Source organism: Julus scandinavius (assembly GCA_034696685.1). Lineage (NCBI taxonomy): Eukaryota > Metazoa > Arthropoda > Diplopoda > Julida > Julidae > Julus > Julus scandinavius. The sequence continues at coordinate 5,068 of JAQGAE010005597.1, forward strand.
CAATCCATTGATGACGTCGATTTCAGACTTCAATCATATAATTAATAACAGAATAGAGTATAATAAAACAAATTTTCCTAATGGAAACATTAATTGTTAAAGTAAATTTCTTAAACAGAATCTTCAAATGAAATTGATTCACAGCAACGTCAACATAACGATACCACGTGAATGTCTTTATTTCCTATAATGTTGGAAATCATGGATGTATATAGTATTAAACTGCTTTCTGCTAATATTATTGTTATATTCATTTCCCGTCTGTAATTATATCCACACATAAAGCCATAATATGTTAAAAAACATGTTCTAGGACAAAGAATGCATTATTTGGATTTACATTAATTGCAATGGGCGAAATTGATTCGGATTACGAACTTTTCGGTTCACGAACAGGGTCAAGGAACGGATGTAGTTCGTAAACCGAGGTTCCACTGTAATTTTATGCGATGTTTTCCAACGCAACAAGTTATAGAAATGCATACAAAATATGAAGAGCAACTTGTAAATATTTGTATGCCAAATTCGAAAAAACCAGCCACCTGTTTATGTGAGCCCACGCAAATCGAACTATCTCAACATCCTGGCAAATAACCAAAGTCCATAATAAAAAATATGAGTACAACGAATGTTATGACCCTTTCGCATGTGCACTGATAGTCAAGTCCAATACTGTCCCAATCAGGTGACCTACAGTTTTGATTCTACAAAAGCACTCTTAAATTGCTATATCAGTAAACATCAGTCATGTTTGGCACTGCCTTCTCAATTACTGGAAGGTAAGCGTCATAATGCAATGGAACGAAATCAGAAAGTACGTGACTTCTATTAATCAGAAAGAAGATGAACAATTTCTTTCTGTTTCACACATTTTTATACAAGCAATTAATTTAAGAAGGCGAATTGAATATAAATTTGAGAAAGAAAAGCATGAATGCAATTACATCAACTGCGCTAAATTAAGATTTTAAGAGCCTAATAACCGTTCATTAAAGCAATTGGTGATTTACGGCGGAGTATCTTATTTTTTATAAATAATATTGGAGAATTAATTTAAGGAGCGCATTTATTATGCATTTCTTGCATATATAAGTTTGTGTGTATGAGAACCAATTCGTGGGATGCAAGTTCGTTTTATGAAAGTTTATCGTTTGGGTCGATTATGCTATAAAACGTTCACTTTCATGATAGGGCAGGCAGGGCATTCAGATATTTAAGGAGAAAGAATATATTTGGAGCGTGTGATTTGGGGTCAAACTCAAAGCTAATATAAAACAGCTACTTTATTATTACACAAGCAGAAGAGATGATACATTTTGAAAGGTAAGTATACCACAACTTTGAATACTGATACGGCTAATTCTTTCCTTTTTTTTAAATCTACGAAGAATTTACAATATTAAAATTTAAAAAAACTTTCCCTACTTGACTATAGTTTCGTTGCAAATTTTAAGTCAACGATGAATACAAAAATGTTATTAATGTTCGAGTAAATTTATGTAATTTACATAAATGATTTCATTACAAAGAGGTCCAAAACGAATGCAATATACAAAAAATCAAGCAATCCTGTAAATTAAAAACTACGTAGTTATTATTATGGTAATTTAAAATATTTTGTTTATTTTTAACATTTTTCAATTCACTTTAATTCAAGTCAGTATCCTAAATACATATCTTATATGATAAGGGGAGGGGAGATTAATACTTGTTTCAATATTTACATCCATTTTGCATTGAAAGCTTTCCTTAATAATAACATTACACCTAAAGAGAATTTGAGTATTTCTGATAAAAAATTTCGATTTCAGAATGACTGTATCTTCCACTTAGATTTATTTATTTTCAATGCCAATAATTTCATGCAACATGACTAGAAATAAAGTACATAATTTGTAATTTCCTTAATAGTCGATATTATAAAAAACGCAATAAAATGCAATGAATACAGAGGTGTCGAAATTAAATTATAAATGTAACATGTTGTTTTGCATTGAAACTTATCCAAGTTTTGCTATTTTACAGAACCGTCTTTTATACCATTTAAGATATGGAGAGATCATTTCTGTTTTTCCTCCTTGTGAAGGTGAGTAGAACAAACATTTGTATCTTGGATAGCCCATTTAAATTCCTTTTGAAGTAATGTTACTTAAAAGTACATACGAGTAGTTACAAATGATGATTTTAGTTTAATGGGGAATTCAATCGTTTGATGAAAACTATCATTAGAAAAACAAATATAATCCCTGAATAAAATGCCTTTACCTTTTTGTTTTAAAATTAATTTCACGGATCAAATTAATATTCGTAATTGTGATTTACAAAACAAAAAAATAATTTCGTAATAAGTTAGCTTTGCGATTTCTGATTTGGTTCTGATTTGAGTCACTAAAATGTTAAAGGTTATGATAATTTATGCTTGCCATACTTTTTTTAACTTCTAGTTGACGACTCAACTGCCCTTTGGAGACATAGAACCAGAAGAGGATTTAATCCATCCCCCAGATACCACTTCCATGCCTGGTCTAATCGGGCTTAATGTGAGTTGTGCATATACAGGAATGACCGTGCGTTTAGATTTCGATAGGCCGTTTAATGGAATTGTTTACTCCAAAGGATTTTACGATTATCCCAACTGCAGGTAAGCAGAAATTAAATTTTCACTTGATCTCGATTCTAAAATACAAATGATCCCCGTTACATTTTGTCAATTTTGCATAACATCAACTTCGTTTAAATGACTGAAAAAGTTATGAAATAAAATAGGGACATGATCATCATCGATGATTTACCGGTGTGCCGCGGAAAATAGAAGTTTACCTTTTACTCGTATATACTAATAGTAAATAAAAAACATTATAATGGTTCATGATAACGAATTTTATTGTAGTCAAAACTTCATTTTCTGTTATGGTCTTAATTTTCTTTATTTTGTTGAGGATAAACTGTATTTACGAGATATATTTTATATATTCCGAAGACAGAGAAAAATAACATGGTGTGCCGTGACAAATTTGTCGTCATTTTGTGTACCCCGAGTTGAAAAATCAATATGCAAAGCAATATCAAACGAAAACAAAAGATTTTTTATTTATAGCATAAACTGTAGGTAGAGCAATGCAAAATTGCTGATTATCGTAAATATATGTCTGAAAGACAAACACGATTTTTTAAAAAAAGAACACGGTATAATTTTATCTATAACATAGTTCTATTTCGTGTTCTTTTTCAACTAAAGGTACAATAAACAACGCCAACATATTTTTGGTGGCGTTGTTTAAAAATGTAAAGAAACACCAATCGTATTTTAAGGATAGGTTATCTCTATGAAATAAATACAACTTAAATTATGAGCATTTAAAGTTAGTATATAAGATAAGATTACTTGATTTCATAAAAAAATATTTTCTAAGTTCTTCAAAATTCTCATAACACGCCTGGGGAGCCTTGGTGGGACATAGGTTGGAAAACACCGATTTAAAAATTATGTAAATTGAGACTTTGATGATAATCCAGATATTAGAATATGACAGTTACGTTTCCAAGATTAGAAGTATTCAATGGAACCAAACAAATACTTTTTATTTATACTTTCAAGGTACGTCGAAGAAAACAATGGACAAAACAGCTATACTTTTATCATTCCAAACAACGATTGTGGTACACTGGCAGAACCAGATCCTAATAAGGAAGGCCAGATGGCAAACATTGAAAATATCTTAATCATCCAGAATGATGTCCTTTATCAAGATATATGGGATATTTCACGAAAGATCAGTTGCGTTTGGTCCGACACCATTGAGAAGTTAATTGTGTTTCGTCCATTTGTAGTTGATATGTTAGACGTTGTGAATGTTCAAATCGAAAATAATAAGGTGGAATGTTGGATGGATATCCAACCCGGTACATTTCCGAACTCTACAGCAGTAGACAGCATCGTGGACATTGGAGAACCTATGACCATGCTTATTTATGTTAGGGATGATAAGAATATATTTGATATAAGTGTTAAAGACTGTTACGCTTACGATGGTCCCAATTTTGAAAATCCAGAAACCCTTCACCTGCAGTTAACGGATGTAGATGGCTGTCCACGACGAACCAATCTGATCAACTATTGGCAACGTACATATCAGACAGGAAACACAGGCGCGAGTATAATAGCATTTAATGACTTTGCAGCTTTTAAATTACCAGAAAGGATGCACGTATATATGACATGCAATGTCCATATATGTATTGGAAAATGTGCAAACCGCTGCAAAGCAGAACCTCAAGAGCCGGTAAGTCTTTCGGTACCAACAGGTATACCGCCAACCACATTCCGACCATATCCAGAAATAACAAAATCAGTAACAGAAGGAAAAGCCTATACGATCCCCTATTTGCCAGGCACAGCCTATACGACCCCCTATTTGCCAGTCAGGGGTGCAACACCACCAGTGTATATAACAATTCCAGCACCACAGCCACCATCACCACCTTCTACCACAAGAAAAACAACTACAAGGCCACCAACATCACCACCTCCTACCACCACAAGAAGAACAACTACAAGACCGCCGCCGACGCCACCGCCACCAGCGCCATGTGGTTATTGTCGACCACCACCACCATCAACAGGGCCATTAGTACCTTGCGATTGTCCATCAATATCAATCACGCCCAGTCGCTATAGTTTTTCGCGAAGCCAAGCTGCAGATATAAGGGTTATGCCTTCCTTAATTTCACGGGCCACTACAAAAAATCCATAATGCATTTTCATAGGGAAAAATAATTTTCAATGAATATTCTTTCGATAGGGTTAAATAATTCCAAACCATCCAGAATTACTTGTTCAGAATAGGTGGTCCAAAACAGAAATTTAATCTATCCGTACATATGTGGTACTTCATACGATGTCATTGAGACTTCTTTGCATTTTTTACAACGTATGAGCCTTTGTAAATAAAAACAATGACTAAGCAACTGGAATGAGATGAGCATGCGGTTTCTAAACATTGGCAATTCTGTAGAATACTCTCAAATGGAATCGCTTAAATTTATTTGAAATATATTTTATTTTTAAGTTTTTTATATTTTATTTTTATGTTATCAAAGCGTATTACATTTATATACTAAATAAACTGTCAGTTACTACGGTGAACTTTAAAGTCGTGATTGGTGAGGTCATTGCTGTAGAAAGTCAAGAAGCTTAAATTGTGCAAGAAAGTTTACAGAAAGCGTGTTTCGCGATAGTGAAACGGGGCTTGTGGTCCCTATTCGAAATGCCGTTATAATTGTATACGTAATCGAGTTGGACCAGTACATGACCTAAACAATCTGAAATCTCAAAAATTCGTGTTTGTTGGACAAAATATTTGTATGGATGTGATCGTTAGTGAAATCCCATTACAAAAACAGAAAGCATAAGCTTGGACAACGTATAAAGTGCTCTCTGAATGGCGACATGTTTTTTTGCTTTGTCACTAGACTGACTTGAGGATTCTCTTAAATTCTGTATCCTCGATGACATGAAGCGAGTTTAATGACCCTATTGAATTTTCGTGTAATACGACTGTGATAAAAGTTAGACAAAGGAGTGTCAAAATTCATCTCAGCAAAGAAGCAGACTTAAGATGATCATGAAAGTGGAATCATTTGTCAATTTTAAAAAATGCAATAAAATCTCTCTATAGAATATCCCGTACTGAATGTAAAATTTAAAACCCCTTATTCACTATAAAAGTTTGTAAGTCAAAAGAAGGAAATTTCTTCTTCACTTTCGGGACACAATGTGATGTAGCAAAAAATACGTTCTAAACATGTTTTCTTGCTTCTTGATATAAGTGTTCTAAAACCTTGAACTATTTTTTTTAAAGTTAAAGTTGTTATAAAGTATTTTACTGGTGCCGGTACCTATTAACTCTATGACGCAGTACACCCAACTCTATGACGCAGTACACCCAACTCTATGACGCAGTACACCCAACTCTATGACGCAGTACACCCAACTCTATGAC
>JAQGAE010005598.1:0-11068 GCA_034696685.1 Julus scandinavius
TAATCTCTTTTTGTTTGGCTGTGAGTGTCGTTGCAAATTTACCCATTGAAAGGGATAGGGTTGTAATCCCCCTTAAGTAATTTGGACATTATGGGCATAAATACTTGCTCGTGTGCTCGTGCCCACAAATTATCACAATAGTACATGCGAATGCACAATTTTTTCACCTGGATTGTCCTAAGGTTTATTAAATATTCTATTGCATTGTTAATTGACCATGGTCAATTAATATTTTAAAAATCCATTTTATACCAATAGTGTAAATATTTTCTGAAGCTTCTAAAAATAACATAGTAGTTGAGACTAAACAGATAGATTGGAAACGTTCATTCATAGCATTTGTATATGCATTTTTCAGAAATGTAAGAAACTTGAGGTAAAATACTGCAAAAGATTACAGGAAGTGCCTATTTATACTAGTTGTACATTTTCTTGTAAAGGTGTAACTGGTGAAAAATTATATATGGAACATATTTGGATATAATGTAAATCGAATAAATCGTATATGAGCACATCAAAATTTGCACAGTTATGATATCCGATCACAAAAGAACCCAGAAGGAAATATTACATACGGACATATATGCCATATATTTGTCCCATATACCATATACCACATATACATTTATGTATTCATACATGGCATATCAAATATATATCCATATCTGATTTTTCCTCCCTGACAGTTCTTCAATATCTTTAAGGTATATTTTGATGTTTTAGAATAGATAAATAACGAATACAGAATCTATATAAAATCATTAAGAGGCCATTCAAAAAATAGGTCCTCGAGAGGGGGGTGGAGGTCTGCTGGCATCTGGACACCATGTGGATAGAAGAGGGGGAAGGGGAAAGCCATTATGGACGTCCACTAATAATGGTATTTTTCAGTTTTTAAATTTTCTTATTTAATTGAGTTTTAAAGATCAGTGAAAGGGAAATTGACACCAGAAGAAATGTGACCCAGTCCCAAATGTACTAGAATTTTTAAAACCTTGGGAAAGTCTGGTATTACGCCTAACTTTGTGTTAAACACAAATTTGTTGCTGGAATTTCCATTCGAGATCAGGAAATTTCCGTTAATCAGAAAAATCTGGAAAAATGTCGTGGAATTGGCAGGGAGATGTGTGCGTGGATATTTGTAGGATGGGCCTTTGTATGTTCCAACACATTTTCTGGGCACAATATTTTTCCACAACAACAACAAATTAAGAACGTTCATGAGGGGGAGGGGAGTCTGGAATAAAATGGACAGGGGGTAGGGGGTCAATTTTAGAAGGAATTACGGGGACGTCCTCTTTGAATGGCCCCTAACACAGTGATATGTTCCATATATATGCATGGCAACATTTATACCAAAACTCAGACATTTTCATTTAAAATACCAACTATAAATTTAGTTTCCAATTGGGAAGTACTTTATCAATATCTTGCCAAGACAGTGGGGAATTTATAATGCAGATATGAGCTTAAGATGAACTAGTACATCTTATAAATGCGATCCGGAAACCATGTACAGTGACAGTGCATATCCTCCTACGAAATCCAATCAGAGCAGTGATGTCAGATTGAAACATCTTCCAAAAGCATTGTAAACAACTCTTGACTACAACCAGATACACCAGTGGTAACCTTAAGCATTTTGTGACATTATCAGGTATAGATAAACTGGAAAATTAACTACAGCACTTAGATATAATCGGAACATGTGTGAAATCTCAAGGGTCAATCAGCCCCTGCAGCAGGTTTTGTTTCTGGAAAGCGGATATGGAACACTTACTTTCACACCTAAGAGCAGAACTATCTTCTATCCTTTTTCGGCATACATTACAGAATTTCCGTTTAAAATGGCCTGGTTCAGACCAACAATGTGCTACTGGATTCTGAAAAGACAAATGATATTTACATTTATTTACAAAAAATCTTTACACATATGTAGCTCAGAAAACGTTAGTTTATTTGGAGAAAAAAAAAACGCAATGCACTAACATCCGAATATGTCAGAAATTATACATGGATATAATTGGAAAATGACAATGTTTTTTTTTTTCAGAAATGATCATATATACAAAATTATGAATAGTATGTGTCCTTATCAATTCAAATTTTCAATATATGTGCCATGTAAATACTGTAAGCAATAATCCAAGTTCATGTTTTCCTCCATAAAGGGTCCTTAAACATCATATATGGCCATACATGTTTTCAGACATTCATGAAAAATGTCGTATATGGACATATATGGGACATGATAAAAGTTAGTGAAGGTTGGTTATCAGATGCACCGGATTGGTCACCCGGTTGGAGAAATTATATAGTACCATACATGCCACAATGTCTCATATCTGTTATATTACGTAAATCTCGATATGGACAGAATTATGCCCATATCTCAAAATATTTGATATTCTTCGTATATTTAAAAAAAATCATTTATGGTCCTAATATATACGCTATGTTATGTCATTGTCCTTGTATGGAAGATAAAATGTGGGATACGTGTATTACTAAAAGTACAGATATGGCACATATCTTCAAAAATAATACAGTAGAAACCTGTGTAAATGAATAAACTCTCTAAAAGCATAAAATGTGCCAGTTCCGACTTGGTAACCAGTGTCTAAATGAAACTGTCTAAAAGCATATTTTTCACCGGTCCCAAGCGTTCTACTGTAATGGGAATTAAGCATATTTAGACATATTAAAAATTGGATACATGTATAGACATGCTCGTGTACTTAAAAATATGTCCATATGTGTAAAATTGCTGATAAGTCTACAGACGTATAGCTTGTGCCATTGCTATATTTCTGCCCTGGGATTTACAAAATATCGTGTGGTATAACAGAAAACTCATGCAAATTTGGGAGATAATATCTGTGGTGTCATCCTTATATGGTCTATCTGAAATTCGTGACATTAAATGTGTAAATTGTACATATTGCCTTATAACCAAAATTCCATATCCTTGTTATTTCTGGAAATTAAGACAAGTCCAAATAAATCACTTAAAGGGGTTTACGCTGAAGCACACCGAGATCCAAAATGTGCACATATGGCATTGACTGTCCAACCTATAATGTGCAATGATTGATTCTACCATGCAATAATCCCTGATCGGTGGGGTTTAGGTACACATCAGCCTCGCTGATCCACCATGTAGCTGTCAACACCGACAACTGTCAAATTCCTATAAATACGCGCGATCAGTGTTTTCCGCAAAACGATGATTGCACCAACAGCCTCGACGTGCAGGATGGAGAGAAAAGCCAATGAGCTTCTATTCCTGGATTTCTTGGAATCGAATCTTCCATTCCAGCACTGCTTCAAGCAAGCCTTTTTAACCCTTGTATTGCATTATTGTTTGTTTAGTTTGTTGATTTTTAACGTTGGCACCTGCAAGGGCTAAACGCAAATGCCAGGGGATTAGCCTTTAACACCTACCTGGAATTTTTTCCTGCAAGAAGGTCTATAGCTACACTTTCTAAGGGGTCTTTGGCGAACAGGGAGGAAGGAGCCGACGCCAATGGTCGAGATGTGGGGTTCGCTACCTGGTGAAAATTTGTACGGATGGGAGAAATTCCCTAAGTAGCAACTCTTTCGGATGAGAGTTTAACCGAGCTCCCAAGTAGATTGTTACAAGTCAAAGACCCCTCGAGAGGGGGTGGAATTCCCCATCGTAGGCAAAATTTCCATGTAGGTGAAGATGGCTCATCCCCTGGCGTTGGTGTTTAGGCCTCGTGTTGCAGAAACAGGCCGATATTAAAAATCAACAAACAAACAAACAGGAAGGAAGGGGATCTACACTGGAATTCATCATAAAAAATTGCCACTTGGGATTTTCCCATCAAGAAATTTCCACCAGCCTAGAATGGGCAGGAACTTCACAGTTAGGGGAGAGGGCGCCTTTATTTAAACCAGAGGTGTGCAGCCTATTTTATGCCAAGGGACCTTTGGATATTTAAAATATCATTCGTGGGCCATATCAAAAGGATCAACTTAAAAGTTAGCCTGTTATGTCTGCACAAGCATGCTTTTCGTGGTTTGCATTGGTTAATATTATTTGGGCAGTTCACAAATCCCCACGTTTTTGCCAGTGGTCGCCTTGGAAGGGTCAGACTAAATACCCTAACAGGCCTGATACAGTCCCTCATAGGTGGTTGTCCACCCTTGGTTTTAACTTATCTGAAGAAATCGCCACTTAATGAATTTCCCATCCAAAAATTTTCACCAACCTTGAATGGGCAGCAAATCCCGCGCCTACAGGGAGGCAAGTGTACTAGTTTTGGACTGCAAGCATAAGCTTATCTAGAATTATCAGTTTTGCAACAGTTCCTGAGAAGTTTCCCAGAACTAGTGATGTTGGCGGAAGGGGAAAACCCTGACGCACGTAATGTCTTTTGGATGCTATGGTGTGGTTGCAGGGTTGCTAAGTGTTTTTCTTAGCTGGCAGCCTATTTCTGGTTTTCCTCTGAACCTCTGCTTATAGTCTAATAGAGAAAAGTAGCCATTCTTGCACAGCAAACATCCTCAAAGGCATCTTAGAAGTCTTAGTGCAATTTCAGATTCCTCCCAACAAATTTTGTATTTGGGTCCTTTGTGGATGTATGTTTTAGATTGCAACGTCCAGGTGGAAAAAATTATATTGGAACATACATTACATGCAACATTATGTTCCATATAGAGCCATAATTGTCATAGTCCTAATGAATAAAACTGGAATACTAAACTATGATTTCGTTAATGTAACACATGTGTAGTCATACATAATCGTATGATCACATTAGCTTAGTCATATAATATACGTCCATATCCGCTGAGTTTCTGATATGTCCACATATGTATGGCATTTCCAACTGTGCAATATCAAAATTATGTAAGGGCTTCCGTTATGTTGTACAAAATGGAAAAAGGGATTCAAAAACTAAATCTGAGTGGGAAGAACTGCCCTATTGGCACATACAACCACATCTGTTAAGTTCATGATATGTATAATTTCGAATGTATACCCATATGTGTGTTCAACTGGGTATAGTGTGGCCTTCACGATATATACAACATAACAATTCAGAGATTTACTTCTGGTATTAAAAATGGCATTGATATCCGGGGTCACAGGGTCCACCGAAACTAAAACCGTTCCTTTTTTCCTTTCCAGAGATTAAGGAGAGGTGCTGACAAAGCCCAGTTCATCAAAAGGCCTTGTGTTTTCCAGAGCAACATTTTTTTTTCCAAGTTAAAAAGCCACTTCCCCAGTTCAATGAATGGTGCCGTCTATAGTTAATCAATGTCTATCTCCAGTTCTCTCGTCTATTGCCAGCACCGAAGCCTTCGGAAAACATTTTGCGAATCTCTGGTTTCTCCCCCAGATCAGAATGGGGATGGCTGCTTGTGGCTCCCAGCAGCAGCAGAGTTGCAAGGTTGCGCATTCGCAAATGCGGATAAGCTCAGTCTGGGTTGACGACGTTGGTGAGCATCTCTCACTCTGCAAGACCCCAGATTTGCCGGTTCACAGACCTTGCGAAGACTTGCCGGTTTCCACCACCCGTATCCAATGGGAGAACGCCGATGGCGTGTTGCGTCACAACGCGCATTTTTGCCTCATGCGTGGAAACTGGCCAAGAATCTTGCAGTGGAGTCTCACCACTGATGCCATGGCACAACACCGTGATATGGGAAACTTGAGACCAATTTCATCTTATAAAATCTGGGAGTTTTCACCAACCAATCGTTTGGTGATCAACTGTACATTTGTCAGAAGAGGTCTGTGTGGAGAATTGTATAGGGCCATATATGTCATATTCATATACTATCTCTGAAACAATTTATGTCGATATATGACAACATGACTAAAACATGGATGACCATACTTGTAGATTATATAGTTTTTGGCATTGTCTACTTATGGAAGAAAATATGGACAACCATGTATAATGTACATGACGTAATGTTTAATATACATGACCCATGCATGTTGCAGTGTTTACTGTTTAGTATGAATATATCATCTCATAATCTCTGGAAACATTTATGTCCATGTACGACAACATGCCTAAAACATGTCTGTCCATACTTGAAGATCAGTTTATGGCACTGTCTACTTGTAGAAGAAAACATGGACATCCATATACATGTTGTAATGCTTAATATACATGACCCATACATGTTGCAGTGATTACTGTTTTAGATCAATATGTCATTCCATAATCTCTGGAAACATTTACGTCCATGTGTGACAACATGCCTAAAACATTTCTAACCCTACATGTAGATTTGTTTATGGCATTGTCTACTTAAGGAAGAAAACATGGACATCCATGTATAGTGTACATGACGTAATCTTTAATATACATGACCCATACATGTTGCATTGTTTGCTGTTTAGTATCAATATAACATTCCATAATCTCTGGAAACATTTATGTCCATGTGTGACAACATGCCTAAAACATGTCTATCCATACATGAAGATCAGTTATGGCACTGTCTATTTGTAGAAGAAAACATTGACATCCATGTATAATGTACATGTTCTAATAATCAATTTACATGACAAATACATGGTGCAGTATTAAGGGTATCAATATGTCATATTCCATAGTTATCTGGAAGCGTTTATGTCCATATATGACAACATGACTAAAACATTTCTGACCATACATGAAGATTAGTTTATGGCATTGACTATACTTATGGAAGAAAACATGGACAGCCATGTATAATATGCATGTTGTAATGTTTAATAGATACATGACCCATACATGTTACAGTGTATCAATATGTCATTCCATATCTCTGGAAACATGTATGTTTTTTTTTAATTCATGTGTGACAACATGCCAAAAACATGTCTGTCCATACATGAAGATCAGTTTACGGCACTGTCTACTTGTGGAAGAAAACATGGACATATACATGTATAATGTACGTGTTGTAATGAACAATATACATCATCCTCCATACATGGTGCAGTATTTAGAGTATCAATATGTCATATTCCATATATCTCTGGAAGCATTTATGCCATGTGTGACAACATACCTAAAATATGTCTAGCCTTACATGTAAATCAGTTTATGACATTGTGTACTTATGGAAGAAAAACTGAACATTCATGTGTATTGTACATGTTGTAATGACCCGTACATGTTGCTCTGTTTAGAGTATCAATATGTCATATATATATACTATATACAGTGCATGCAGTAATGAAAATTTGTATATATGAATATAACAGAAATTGATCACTTCCAATGTATAATAATTTATGAACGAATATTCGCAGATGTGGAAATACAATGCTGAAGGTTCATACACCGCTATATGGTGCTAAATATATGTAAGAAAAACATTATACTATATGTTTATTCACCAAATATTCGCGAAGGGATCTAATTTGTTAAACATGCAATTTGGTAAGAATATTTGATTGTGGATTTTTGACAGTGCAGTTTGTTGTTGATACAGCTGTCTGTTATGGGAAAAATGCTGATTTTGCTTAAAATACTTGTAAGATGTTAGTTTTAGATTATGATATTAAACGTTAGTTTTGGTATTAGTAGATAGCAAAGTAAATGTCATAATAATTGCAGTTATGCAGTATGATGAAATCAGAACATTAGTAAATTCACAATAGTCACCCAAAACAGAAGAAATCTTGTGATTAGTAATTAGTTGGCCACTTGATTGGTTGAAGTTTGGAGGCCCTAAGCCATTAAGGTGATAGAGGAGCTAAATATTGACAGGGAAAGCCCCATATGCTGTACATGTATGCAAACAGGGTGAAGGTAGGGCGACGATTTTTAGAGAAACCACTGCAGCATTTATCTAGAAACAACTGCGGAAATCTGCAAAAACCAGTTAAGACTGGATCTTCCAATTGCCAGGCAGATAGCCACACTACTAAGCCACCCAACTCTGTGACTAGTTGTGCAATGAAAAGACTGAAAATTAAGTTGTGCAATGATGTCACAAACAAACATCACGGCACAAGAACATCCTAAAGTAAAGTTTACTGTTAGTACACAGTAAACAACAATGACATGAAAAGCAAGAATTAAGATTCCAAAATCTGAGACTTACCCTAACTAGTGTGGGTGCAATACTAACACAGGGAGAGACCACCGTTTTTAAACAGCGATCATGGACGACAAAGTTGCAAACTGTAAAAAAACAAGAAGAACAAACAATTAATATTGCACTTATGTATTAGAAGCACTTTTTTGTATCAGGGTTCTTTTTAACAAAAACCTCTGACATCGCAGATGGAGTTTTTATATTTGTAGCATTGGCTGACTTCTGCACCAATGAGGGCTTAATACCAGAGCCAGGAAAGTTTACAATCAAGGGGAACCACACCCTAGATGGGTGCAGAAAAAAAGGAAATTCTTCTCAGGACCTGAGTTTAAACTTATCCAAGGGAGCCATCACTTCAGAAATTTTCCATCCAAAAGAACCGCCATTTATGGAATTTCCCATCCAAAAAAGCCGCCACTTAGGGAATTTCCCATCCAAAAGAACCGCCACTTAGGGAACTTCCCATCCAAAAGAACAGCCAATTAGGGAATTTCCCATTCAAAAATGTCCCACCAACCTTGAACTTTGAGCAAACACCTGCACCTTAAAATCAGAGGCATGCACGCAACCCCTCAACAGGGAGCCCTATATTGTAATGTTTGCTCTGTCTCACATTATTGACATCACTGCACTCAACGTTATGTTAGTGACGTCACAAGTTTTGTTTTCGAATTATACGACCTACATTCCGTGACGTTATGTCTTCCAAAATTAGGACTAGCAATGAATAGATGACGTGATCACCTGATCATTTATTAATTCAAGACCACTCCTGTTTGCATTCTGTGACAATACCTTGTTATTAGAATATGAAATTGACACAATATCCTGCACATAGTACATCACATGCAACATGAGTTTCAATGAAAACTGGTTTAATCTGGATTGAATTTGAGAAATAAAGGTATAGCAATAACACATTTTTAAAAAGAGTTTTTTTTGTAAAAATGGTCACTAGATTCGTCAACTATTGTGATGTTGTTGACAAAATTGTATTGTATACTTTCTATATAAAACCTGAATTTTAAAACTAACAAACACAAATGCTGTTTTTTTATAACCAACTATGTTATCACAAATAAAACTGGTAGCATCCTGGGTGTAAAAATTATGCGTGACACCCCCTGAATATACACAGTTCTATATAAGTTAGACATGTACTGTATGTACATTATTCCCATATTGTATACATGTATCATTTTTAATAAATACCAAATATGTTCGAATATACCATATGATTCTATTGACTGATACCGTATTTCTATATATGACTTACAAAAACGTCGTATTTGCAGTATTTTTTTTTTCGAAAATACATTAAATGTATGGAGTCTGTACTGTATACTGTCAAACATACATGGTTACAACTACTGTGTTTTTTTCCATATATGGGTAATGACATTTATGAGGAACAGTATACTGTCATTTATGGACAATCTACTGTATATGAAAAATACACTTAATATGGCATAAATGGTCCCATATAATCATTACGTCCGGATCGATAAATCAGAAATTGGTCATAATCAGGAATATCGAATGTACGAATAAACGGCCATACATGTCCATATGACCATACATCAAAGTACATGTCCACATATCTCCAAAAGTCTCCATTTTCTGTTATATCCCTATACAACAGTAGAACCTGTGTAAATGAATAACCTCTCTAAAAGCAACAAATGTGTAAATACCGTCTTGGAACGAACTGTATAAATAAACTTGTCTAAACGCATATTTTTCACCAGTCCCAAGAGTATGCTTTTAGACAGGTTCTACTGTGCTGCACTGAAATAAAGCGGTGAGCCCATGTTTTCTTGACATAAAACGCCATATATGGTCAAATATTTTCACACATATATGGAGAATATCGTATAAAAGACATAATATGGCATATATGGCCTTATATATAATTTTTCCACCTGGAATCTTTCTGCGTGCGAAGTCTATTGATTCCAGGATCAATACCGGGGTTTTCACAACGTTCACGCTTCATGCTGAATAAACAGATAGTGTTGTGGGAGGTGCACTTTATGAACAGGTAGACTGAGCCATCACAATGCCTCCAAAAGCTTCTATTTACAATGATATCCTCACAATGAATTAAGAGGTGTGATGAGGGACGTGCTGCACTTCTAAAGGAGGGCATCCTGCAGAAAGGCCTCAGGTAGCAGTCTTCAGAAACAACAAGAACTTGTTTATTTATTTGTTATCCATGTTGTACATCCCAGTACACACTATCAACACTCAAGTGCCTTTCGAGTGGGGTAAACCCCAAACAGGATGGACCCACAAGCACTTTCTGAACCTATCCAGGAACACGTCGACAATATACAGGAGATGGACAAAATAATGTAAACGCTAAGAAATGTAAGGGTGAAACGTACTATCACCTTAGTATAATGTTCTGAACAAGGCCATATTACCTTTATGTGCCCTAACAAGTGTCATGTACTTGCATAGCATCACAGCCTGAAATTAGGCAAACTCGTGCAACACTGCAGTATGTTGTGATTGCCTGAATTCAGGGGCGGCTACAAAGATTTCTATTGGCGATATGAGAAACATTAGTTGCCATATATGGACATGTGTTCCCATATATGGAACTTGTTGTCTACAATTAATTATATATGAGAAAATATGACCATACATGATTAAAATATACAGTATGCCACTATGTTTTCAGACATATTTGGACATTTTTTTTTAAATGCTATGTATGAACACATTGTTTCAAACATAGAAAATGGCATATTTTCATCTACTGCCTTCGGACATATGGAAAATGACAGCTACACAGCCAGATATATATGGTATGCCGGATGGAAAAATATAATACCATACAGAAATTTGCAAACATGAACTAAACAGAAATTTGCAAATATGAACCAAACAGAAATTTGCAAATATGAACCAAACAGAAATTTGCAAATATGAACCAAACAGAAATTTGCAAATATGAACTAAACAGAAATTTGCAAATATGAACTAA
>JAQGAE010005599.1:0-11067 GCA_034696685.1 Julus scandinavius
ATGTTACAAATAAGTAACAGCTGAAATCTGTCATTACAAATGAGTGGAACTCAATTACTCAAGAAAGTACAACAAAAAAAGTTTCTGCTATGAAAAACAGGCTGAAGGAAGTTGTGAAAACCTGTGGTGGACACACAAGTTATTAAAACACAGAAGACATATGTTTAATTAACAATTTTAGTTGATTATGTCCATTGGATAAAAACTTAATTATAAAAAAATTGCAACCTTTGTTTTATAAATGCCATATTAATTTTATTATTAATTATTTTGATAAATCCTTATGTATATTATTTTTAGAATGTTTAATGCACATAAATCAGTTAAAGGTAAGCTGTTTTCTTTCTTGAATAAAATGTTATTGCAATTCAAACATGTAGATGAAGGGTGGATGAAAACTTTATTGATGCAGTGTAGGTCACTTAACATGTGCTTCCTAATTCTTATTCCCTAAAAGGCAAAATATCATGGTTTTTTATCTATTTTACTGCAGTAGGTGAAATACCCCTCTTTACACTGCCTTGTTACTTTTTAGGTGCCTAGAATCATTTAAAACAATTTATTGTAGACTTATTTTGGGACTTAGTGAATGCATTATGTTGCATCGTTCTTCAGGCGCCTCAGGCGAAAAACACAGCGATTTTCAGCGCCACCTATGGGATTTATGCTGCATTTGGAAGTGGTCCCAGACGCCCTAAACGCTCTAGTAAATGTGCTTACCCTAGTTAATTAAATTGGATTACGATGTAATACCAAACTCACCTTTACTTGGGAAAAAATATGTATCTTTGTTAGATTGGTTATTCCAGTACAAATGCTTTATCAGCATCTCCTTTACACATGTCTTGAAATGGTAATTCCTGATAAAGATAAAGCAATAAGAACATTAGATTATAATAGAAATAGCATTTTGATATTAATATTCAATTAATAGCGTTATAAAGTATAGTATATTAGGGGAAATTAATAGTAAACAACCCTAATTTTATATTTAAAGTTTAATATTTAGTCACGAGTAGTATAAGAAAGTAATTTGTAAATATTTTTTACAATGCAGACGACATGAGAACACAGCAATCAGGTGATCAAAAATAAATACTGTGTCCAAGTGTCATGGTGACTCTTACATTGAACATGAGCCACTGCTTGATAATCAATGGTTTGTGATCTTCCACAAGATTCATGAAATTTGAAAACAGTGCAGCTACCAGATCAATGTCTTGTAAATGTTGCAAAATCATCTTCAACAATCAATTTGTACAAAGAAGGTAGAGTGCAGAGTGTACATCACACAGGGGATTAAGCATGTTGTGTTGACACCATTGTGTAGAAAGGATAAAAGAAAAATTGCATAGGCAAATCAAGAGAAAGGACCTCAGAAAAGGAGTTAACATATGAATGGAGGCCAGTGTTGATAAATTTTTAGCTAAGTATCCACCAAAACAAACATAAACATAAACATCAAATATACACAAGAAACACTAAAACAATGTTTTCAGCATGTTTTTCCAAACATGTTGCAAATTGTGTCAAAATGACAAAAAAACATGAGTGTACACACGTATGACACATTTCGAGAAACAAGGCAGAGCTTGGCATATTTCAAAATAAAAACCACATGGTTCATTGCTCTATGTCATCAACTACATCACGAATTTTTTGAGAAACATTTTTTCCTTTGATCCGGACAGCCTCTCGAGCGATCGCTACGACACATCAAAAAACATCAAAATGTGGGGGAAAAACATCGATTTTCCACACATTGTTCGCAAACACTTCTGGACACATCAATGTTTGCAAGTAAATGTTTGTTGTGTATGTTTTTTGTGTGGTAAGTTTCTTTTGGTGGATACCCACCTTTAGGCTAGAACTTTCTAGAAAGCTGTTGGATAATTTGTCTATGGTAGTAAACTTCTCCAACAATTAAAGGGCTTATTGCAACAATGTGATAAGGGGGATCACAACCAGGTTACAACCATACGTATTCCAATATGTCAAATTTACAACTCACCTCAGTCAGACAAAAAATGTTTAAATAAAACTAAAAATGTATAACAATTCTTTAAGACGTAAACAAGGTCTTGTTAGTTTTATTTATCCATTTAAATTGTTAGTTTTTTTAAAAAAACAATTTCTAAATTTAAATTTGAATTTCCGCGTTTCAAAAGTTGCCAAGCACATGTGCCACCTGTTAGAATTATGTGCCAACATTTCTCGACCTTTTCGCAGCAAATGGAATATTTCTAATTATTAAACAATTAATATAGAAAAGGAAACACAAACAAGACTTACCTTAATAGTTGTACTAATCATTAAGCTTGAGATTGATGAACATGATGTTTAAATTATTTAATGGCATGAAACGAAAGTAAAAATTTGCTGCAACTCAAAAACAAAGGGGTCTGGCAGTGTGACCACTGAAACCTTACTCTGAACTTCCCCTAACGTTTTTGTGGTCTATTTCCATCCACGAGTCCATCACAGATGATCATAGACCCCTAAAAGTAACAACGACGTGTGAAGAGGGGACACAAAAAAAGCTAGATAATAAAGTGGAGATAGTATAAATGGAGACATTTTGTAAAGGAAAGTAGCTAGTTTAAAGTTTTTCCCAGGATGAATCAAATATAAACCAAATTTTGAGTTTATTTTAGCTTATAAGCAAACAAAATGCTCACCTTATTTTGGTGAGAAGAGAATTGTTACTGCTGTTTACTAAGCTAAGGACGATCTTAAATACATGTTTTGTGTAGTGTAAGATTCAAGATTTCCAAAAAAAAGGATTTTTTTCTAAATCTCGAATCTCGAATTTTGAATCTCACAATAAATTTTTTGGCAAAAAAAACATGTTTTTATGGGCGGAAAACATGTGTTTTGGCAGAAGAATGATTTTTTTGAAAAGAACAACCCATTTTTTTTCAGTGGAAAACAGTGTTGGGCAAATTGTACTCATGAGTACGAGTACTGATTACGATTACAGTGAAATCATGTAATAAGAGGTCATATGAAATGAGTAACAGTGTCATAATCACACTTGGAAAAATTGTACTCATAATAGGAGTACTGATAACTAATACACTAGGATCATACTCCATAGTACGAGTAGAGTATGTGTAATTGGTAATCATACGAACTGAGTACTAGCCAGAGTTGGGCAAATCGTGCTCATTAGTAAGAGTACTGATTGTGATTACAGTGGAATCAGAGTTATCTGAGTGCATGTAATTGGTAATCATATGATCTGAGTATATATAAATGCATCGGAATCAGACTTGTGCTCATTATAGGAGCACTAATTTGGAGATAAATGGAATGATACTACATAGTACGATTAGAGTGCGTATAATGATGGTACTTGTAGGTTAATTCACCGCCATGTGAAGTATGGCATGTCAAAAACAACATAATCACTCATGTTTAATGATATAAAAAAGAAAGTATGGCATGTCAAAAGCCACGAAATCACACCCGTTATGAAGAAAGAAAGTATGGCATGTCAAAAGCCTCATAATCACACATGATTATTATAAGTGTACCAGGCTCCACAGGACTTAGTCTGTCACACCTTTTTTCAGGAGAATTGGGTTATTTTATAATAAGTTGTTAATACACAAGGCAGCATTCCACTTACTTGTTATGTTAGGAATACCTTAAATTGGCCATTATGGGAGATGCTAACCTGACATTTAAGAAACATTATTGATCGTTATCATTTAGACATGTGGTCACACTTTTACAAGTTATTTATTTTATTTTTAGAAACCAAATTGCATTACTCTAGTTTATATAACTGCGCAATTTCATTTAAAATTGTGGTAAACGCATTTAAACCATTTACTTTAATTCGTTAATGCCACATAAACTTGCACAAATAAGAGTCAATCATATGGCGGTGAGTGCCATTGTGCCGTTTATTTCTCTTTTGCAGCCTTCCAAGTGCACTCAATTGTTGAGTATGTGCCCCTGTTAAAGGATCCATGAAATTTACAGAGTGGTTGACTGTTTGATGAGTTAGACCTGGAATGTTATTTATTTCATTGTAGGCTTTCCATTGGTCTGACATAATAATGGTGCCAGGTCGTATATGTGATTTTAGAATTGGCATATAGGTGGCTGCTGATCTATCTGGCAAACAAAACATAACGCACTCGTGTGTCTTGCGGCAAATGCCACCAAAAACCCAAAGTTGTGGTAAAACTCTTCCAACTATATTCTTACGACGAGTAAATAAACTTTCGTCTATTTCAATTGTGGTTAGCAGGATTTTTCACAAGCATTTCAGCACATATTTCCTTTAAATAATGATTCCAATCAATAACACAAATGTTTGAAATATCCAACTCAGATTCACAGAACTTCACATTGGACAATTCCTTTGACCAGCAATACACAAATAAAATTATTTGTCTATAAGTGAGATGTGATCCTTCAAGCCATGTACATTTTCTTACAGGTATTTCCTCCTAACAATTTCTTAAATGGCATCTCCAACTCTCTTGACGATCACTGAATGACAAACTCATGGAATGGTTGTTTGAACATTGTCTAACAGTATGTAAAATACCATTCTGCTGTAAAAATTGAATGCTACTTTCTTTGTTGTGAACCAATGATGAAAGTGTTAAAAAATTCATTTTCTATGTGGTAGTTTACAGCAGTAATAGTAACAATATTCAGAAAAATTATCTTTATATGTACTTCTTAAAAATGTTTATTTTAATATATTCAAATGAATTTCTAGCGAGTTATTTTAATTACTCTAATAACTTTGAAAAATATTTTTTAATAAAATTAATTGTTCAATATATCATACTTATATAGCATGCCATACATTTTTTTATTTTTGGTTTATGTAAATGTCATATCTGTGTAATAATGTTGTTTTTAAAATGCCTTAATTCGTCTCATGGTGAAAAATGCTTACTTTAATATATTCATTTAAATTTTTAATGAGTTATTTTAATTATTCTTTTAATTTTTGGGACTTGTTTGTTGATTCACAGTTATTTTATTTACTTTTATATTTTCAAAAATAATGTTTTCATTGTTTTCAAACGAAATAAATTGTTCAATATATTGTGTTTATATAGCGTGACATACTTTTCTATTTTTGGTTTATGTATGTTATATGTGTGTGATTATGTTGTTTTTGACATGCCATAATTTATATCACATTTATATACCGTGCCATACTTTTTTATTAACATTATTATACGAGTATGATTGTTGTTTTTGACATGCTATACATCGCATGGTGGTGAATTAACCCACAAGCACCGAAATGAGTAATCAACTTAGGGAAATTGTCACTCAGATAGCCTGTGTGTGTTATTATCTCAGTTTAGCAACACGAACTCTTTAAAGAAAATAAAAAAACAAGTAGAAGGGTTGAGGTGAAAATCAATGAGGACAACAACTTCCAATGCCACATCAAACACAATTAAACTTGCAGGCTGTGTAACTTTAATTTCAAAGAGAAAAGAAGATAAAGGAATTACCCACCCACCTAATGTTGATTTAGCAAACTCATTTTCTGGCAGATTTTACATAACATTCACTTTTCCTTAACTATGATGTGCTAGAAATGACAGCATTTGATATGACGCAACCACGTGGATCTGGAAAGTTGTACAAGTGAATTCTTGAGACATTTTCATGGTAACCTGGTCATTTTTGTGAAAGCTTTTTGATACATCAAAATACAGCAATAAAGCAACGATCAATCCCTCATCTGGTAACACATTTTCTGTGAATGACACCGTTAATTTGAGAACTGATAAACACAATTCCAAGCAAAAATTCATGAAATAATTTAAAAAGAACGATGGGGTCGAGTCAATGACACATGCAAATTTGTTAATTCAATTCAACTCAGTACACCACAGTCAAAAAATAAATGCCACAGGGTATAGTAGGGTTTTGGAGGTCTCTGGACCTTCAAGAATTATATAGTCAAATCCAGTTGAACATGAACAAAAACAAACTTTATTTAATTATATTGCAAAAGTGAGTTGATATTGAGATACACAAAATATAAAATTGACACTCTGTAGGATAGTATTGCCAAGCTGATGTGGAGGGAGAGACGTCTCACCTCGAGGAGAGCTGGGGGCTAGAGAGCTAGCCTGAGGGTGTTGACCACTGCGTTCGCCAGATGGCCATGGGCAGTGGTCATTGTGCTTGTGGGTGTTGGACATCATGATGTCACCGTGTCTGTTGGGAGCTAGAGCTGCCACAGTACCCCCCAGTGTCTAACAATACCGTGGAGGAGGGGTAGGTGTGCCAACTGTAGCAAGTGGTAACTTGAGTGACATTAGTAGCAAACTGGACGTGGTGATGGTGCTTGGGCTGCAGCCAATGGTTTGGCTTTAGCATCCCTTTGAGTGGTCAGAGCGGCACTGGGAGAGCAGGGTGAGTTGGAGGCACAGAGGTTGTAGCACAGGCGTAGAACGCTTGATGGGCATCGGCATAGAGTGCTGAGTGCTGTTGTTCGGCGGTGGTGTCGGATCGGCGGGTTGGTTTGCTGGTTAAGTGTATGCGGGAACTACATGGTCAATAGATATATTGACTTTGCGAGTGCTGCGCAGGATGGTTAAGATCTTGTCAGTTCTATGTAGCACAGAAATGGGACCTTCATAGGGTTGTCCCATGGCCCGGCGCACGTGGTCACACCGAAGGAAAACATGGGACCAGGCACAGAGGTCCTTGGAGATGAAGATTGGTGGAATTTGCCAGGGAGGTGGAGAGGACCACCAAAGACCAGTTCGGAAGGGGATGCACCAACCTCATCCCAGAGTGTGGAGTGAATTCCCATCAAGACTGCAGGGAGTGCTGTTGCCTACGAGATACTTTCATGACACATGAGGGAGCCTTTAAGGTGTCGGTGGAAACACTCCACCACTCCATTAGCCTGAGGGTGGTACAATGCTGTACGGGTACATTTGAACCCGGTAAGGTGGCCAAGACAAGTAAAGAGGTCAGAGTCGAACTCACATCCTTGGTCAGTAGTGATGTGGTAGAGCACACACTATACTGTGAAATCCATCCGTTGAGGAAAGCAGTAGCAAACGTGATGGTCTGCTTGTCCGAGTTGGGAATGGCCTACTCCGGGCGGGTATAGCAGTCGATGCAGGTGAGCAGGTACACATTACCATTACATGGTGAGATAGGTCCCACTAGGTCAATGTGTACATGCTCGAAACTGGCATTAGGGAGTAAAATACTAACAACCGGGCTTCGAGAATGTCTGGAGACTTTAAAACTCTGGTAGGGGCAGCAGGTGCAAGCCCATTCGGTGCAATCCCTACCAATGGATGGCCGCAAGAAGAGAGAGGAGAAAAGCTTGACCGAAGCACGGCGGCTAGGATGTGCGAGGTCATGAAGGGCATGGATTACCTGCTGTCAGAACGGCTGCAGTATCCTGGAGCGAGGTTAGGCTGTTGAGGTGTCACAGACCAGGGAACAGAAAGCGGAAGCGGGTAGTGTGACGTGAAACAGCCTAAGGCCAGTGGTGCCACTGTTAAGCCATGCATCAAGCTCACCTCACTGAGCTTGAGTGACAGAGATAGCTGCATTGCCGATAGTCAAAAGAAGAAGCATGCTTGCCTCGACGCGAGATAAGGCGTTGGCAATTGTGTTATCGGAGCCAGCAATGTGGAGAATGTCCGTGGTGAACTGAGCCAAGAACTCCAATTATTGTGCTTTACGCGGGGATGAGGTATCACTGACCTTCTGTAGAACAAAGGTTAACGGCTTGTCGTCAGTGAATATGATGAAATCTCGCAGCATGTGGCGGAAGTGTCTCACAGATGAGTATGCCGCTTGAAGTTTACGGTCATAGGTACTCAGCGGCGTTGTGGATCGCTAAATTTTTTAGAATAAAAAGCAGGTCGCTAATAAGACCCCTCTACGAGTTGATTGAGTGCAGCACTAATGGCAAAGTCTGAAGCATCGACCATGAGTTCAAGCTTGGCATCAGGAAGCAGATGCGCGAGGGTTGTTGCTGCGCATAGTTGTGGCTTGCATAGGAGGAATGCTGGGGAGAAGTTGGTGTCCACTCTAAGAGGGTTTTATCATTCTTCTTATGACCCTTTGGTAGAATTGCAGTGAGTTGGGATTTAGCATGGGCAGCGTGAGGGAGAAAGTGATGATAAAAATAGACCATACCCAGGAACTGTCAAAGCTGAATGGCCGTCGCGTGTTTCGGAAACTCGTTAATGGTGGAGACCTTTGCAGCAAGGGGGGGAGAGACCATCCGAATTAATAGTATAGCCCAAAAAAGTGACTGAGGTTTTAGCAAATTCGAATTTTTTGGGATTGATGAGGACGCCGTGAGCATAGAGACGTTCGAAAAGAAGCCTCAAGTGCATGGGGTCTTCCTCCTCGTCGCGTGATGCCACTAGGATATCATCGAGATAAGTGTTACAAAATCTCGATCACGAAGGATGCTGTCGATGAAGCGTTGAAAGGTTTGCACGGCATTGCGGAGTCCAAACAGCATCTGCAGGAACTCAAACAATCCAAACGGAGTGATGACGGCAGTTTTACGGACGTCTTCTTGGACGACAGGAATTTGGTTGATGGCCTTAACCAGGTTGATGATTGAAAAAAACTTTGCAACCTGCAAGACGCTGAGCACATTACTGGATGTGCAGAACAGGCTAGGGATCCAGGATGGTGGCAGCATTAAGTCGCCGTTAATCACAACAAGGGCGCCATCCACCGGTCTTTTTAAGGACCATGTGGATTGGGTTAGCCCATTGGCTTTCAGTCGGCCTTGGCGATAGCCAAGCGGTCAGGGACTAGGCGACGGGACTTAGCAAAAACCGGGGGTCTGAAGTTTGAATGGCATGCTCGACCTGGTGTTCGATGAGAATTGGTGAACACGTTGTTGTTCAGGCAGGGAACTCCGATAGGAGCACTTCATGCCAAGAATGGCCGTGGACAATGCGAAGGTCGAGCGAGGGACTTGCAGAGAGTGAGCCAACATCAGATTGTTTATTTTCTCGGTCAATAAGGGCATGTATCAACCAGCAGCACGAAATGATTTAGGAAATCAGCAATGATAATCGGCTTATCGACGTCAGCAATGAGGAAGTCCCAACGAAATACACGTTTAAGCCCAAAATTAAGCATAAACGTGCACTTATTATAGGTTAAGATAAAGGTGCCGTTGGCTGCGCAGAGGACCAGTGGATCCGTGGTTTGACGTTGTGTGGATGAAGGGGGAATTACCGATACATCTGCGCCAGTTTCAACCAGAAAGCATCAGCTTGAAGACCGATCTGAGATAAAAAGACGACAGGATGTCCCGATGCCACAGGTGTCTTTTTCCTGTGGTCGGCCCATTAGTTTCCCTAGGACTTGAAGGAACAAGGAAGGCTGCAGCCCTTTGCCTGATCACCGAAGTTGGCGTGATACCAAAATATCGATGAATCAGCTAGTAAAGATTGATAACGGGAGCATGAAGTGCCGCGAGAACTGCGTGATTGAGAGCAGCTCTGACGCTGGGTAGCGGGGTTGTTGGACCGCGTTTCCATCTGGGTCATCCGGGTTTTCATGGCAGTAGGAGATGGCAAGACCTGGAGGACAGCAGTAGGTAACGATGTGGTGGTGTCAAAAACCTGGTCAGCCATTCATACCAGGTCCTCTAATGCAGAATGTTGGAAGAGGGCCAGTGCCATCTTCATGCTCGTAGCCAGGCGGTGTAACCAGAGGTGGCGCACTGTACTGTCCGTGACCCCGACCGTAGATGCCTGGCACCGCAAGTGCAAAAGAAAAACAGAGGGCTTGGAATCACCCATTGACATGTCAGACAGGACACTGTTTAACTGGGCATACTCGGACGGCCCATACTTCTTCCGAAGATGTTACTTAAGTGCCTTGTGACTGGTCTGCGGAGGTGGGGCGGTCAGCAAGTCCATGATGCTGTTAATCGCATTGTCATCCAGGGCAGACATTGCTGCATGGAACTTACCATGCTTTACCATGCTTTAGGCCGGCCTCGAGCTTGATAAACCAAGCCTTAATGTGCTGGGGCCAAAAATGTGGGGGTTGGTACGCTACATTGTTGATTTCAGGAGCGGACTTGGAGAGTGGTTTAGGATCGTCTGGTTTCGCATCAATACAACAAACCGTAAAACCAAAAAGAATATTGTCCGGCTCCGCCATGTTGTGGTAAAAATAGAGGTTAATAATGATTAACAATAATATGATTTTATCAGGATGTGACACGGAAAAAATAAAGAATACCCTTGAAAAATTAAAAACTCGATACTTAGCGGACGAAACAGACACTTTTCGTAACCCGGAACAATTTCCACGCACGGGAAGACGTCTCCGGTAAGTGGAACAGGAAGTAGTGGCGGAACAGGAAGTGCTATGCAACAAGATGGTACTTTCTGGTTCTGACATGAAGCTGCTTTATTAAAAAAATCTGTTGATTTGTAAGTTTATTAAGTATTAGCAAGTCGAAAAAAAAAAAAAACAATTGAGTAGTCCATAAATCTATATTTGGTAAATGGCTGACGAAAACGAGCGAAGGGAAAAAACGTGGAACAAATTATACGGGAACAAAAATTTCGGCAAACAGGAAGTGGCGGAACCGGAAACGCGCTTGCAAAAACAAAATGTCGGCCAAAAACAAGATGGAGGGCAGCATGGGGGTTAACATAAAGAAAAAACGTGAAGAGCATGAAGGATGCGTGAAAAATGGAGAAAAAAAGTCAGAAAAAGGACCAACAAATGCGTGTAAAAGGTAGCAGAGGTAGAGGAAATTTAAAAGAACGTCTTTTGGAGTAATTGGTCGTTAAGGCACAAGTTAAAGGGCGCGGAAAGTTTGTTGTAATTGTTTGATTTCCTGTATTTAAGAGTGGCCAAATGGCTACTAACAGTTCAATGAATGGAGGAGTTCTCAGGCTTGCACTGCGCATGGGTGAGAATAGAGCAAGCCTGGTGGCAAAATTAGTAAGCTGCAAAATGAGGCTGTTGTGCTACAAGCCTGGCACAGGGTGGCACATATGTGCTCATTGGTTCGTTTTCGAACCCTCCATTAGAAAGGCATACAAT
>JAQGAE010005600.1:0-11067 GCA_034696685.1 Julus scandinavius
AGTGTCAATATGACGTCACTCACCAGTGTCAATATGACGTAGATAATTACCATTATTTTAGGACAATAGTTGATAAATTTTCGTTTTCACATTTCACGCGACTTCTAAATTGACCCAACGTTAAATTCATTCAAAAATTGGCCTTATAAGGCTAGTTTTCGTCCTCCAAACCACAAATAATGTGAATGACGCCATTTTAAACGTGTCATTTCTGGCCGTTCACAAAGCAGTTAGAGCAAGACAACAGAAAGGATGGCGTAACAACGCAGTCATCCAAATTGCGAATTAAAAGTGGGCTATCTCGTAAGTCATAAGTAGGGTCGTATGAAACGAGAAAAGCCTTAATTCATTATGGAAGTATGAGCATCATAAAACAAGGCTGATGACCAATAGCACAACGGCATTCCTTAACGTTTATTGCGTTTTCTATGTGGGTTAGAAGCACGGTGTGGACAACCTTTAAATGGTCCGTGCCATTTAATGCCCCTAATTTCGCCTAATATATACACGAGAGCTCTGGCACTGCCTTAAACAAATAACTGACATGTTATTCCGCCGTTTCGTATCCGCGCTATTTCGTTCATTAGCGAGGATATAATTAGCGCCTTGGCTCATTCGTTATCATTGGCCCTCTTTTCATTTCGTTTTTGACTCCACCTGCTATTTTCTACACTGTTGAAAAGGGGGGGCTTTTGGCGTTATTTTTCTACCCCCACCTCCTCCCTATTCACTACTCGTCTACAATTATCCTCGTACCATTTTCTCTCGCACTCTTTTCTGTCTTTTAGCCATTCATTTTCGTTATATTTCTCATGCTACATTAAATCGGCCATTATAACGGTCCTCCCCGACATGCGAAGCATTTCGTAGCCATTGCACCGACGGTTGGGGGAGGGGGGAGGAAGGGTGGGGGGTAAATGTAAACCTTCTCTCGTGGTTCATTGATAAGTAAAACATTGCCGGGGGGCGATCTCTGTTTCGTTTTTAATTAAAAGCATGGATCCTGATTGCAGAGAAAAAGTAAAAGTAAAATCAAAGAACTCCAAAAAAAAAAAAAAACAATGAATGCTTTAAAGCGAAATTGTGAAAATGGACCTACCTTTTGTACAAGTACATGTTGTGTAACATGACGTTGTCACTGGCAGATTATAAAGAATGTTAACAATGTGACATTTAGTGCATGAATTTTCCCCCACCAGATGTCGTTGGTGAACTGGGGCAATTTTCGACCACTTTACTGTGCTGTCAAATGCCGGGAAATTTGAATTTTGGAATGTAATTTTAGTTTTCAAACTCATGTCTGTAAGCTGGTATTCTTATTGATGGTGTAACATACTACCACAGCATCAATTCCTGATATGGTAGAATTTCTTGGTATCACACCACCAGTCCTTGGTATCGTGTTTCTTAAAATAAGTGTGCTTATCAAGTTTAACAATATTGAGTTTATTATATAATCCAAAAAATCCATTTTCATACTTTGGGTGAAACTTTGGCGCCCCCTAGCGACCGGTGCCTGGGGCGGAAGCTCCCACTCACTACGTCAATGGTCGTGGGCGTGTCGTAGGCGGGTAATTTAAATTTTCATCGTCAATCATTGCTTTATTAGCATCTACTTCTTGGTAGCTGTTTGTTCCTAATGCTGACGTCAGTTCCTGGATAAAGTTGATTCACTTACTGGTATGACGGCACAGAGCCGAATGTCTCAATTTTGAAATTTGGAAGCAATTTTTGTTTTTAATTTGAAATATTTGAATATGTTATAATGCTTCATTACGTAGATGTTGTGACATCAAAAAGACTGTAACGAATGTTATATGTAGTAAATATATGAAACTTTGCAAGTAATCAAAATTTGATAAATATCGCAGAGCTTTCACAATTCTTAACTAGGGTTGATTCCGTGATAAAGGTTGTGTAACCTTTGCCATTGCTCGTATTAATCTCAAATTCCTGGACAGTTCAAGATGGATTTATTTTCTGTAAAAAAAAATGTCTCAACGTTTCCAAAGAAAGAAGAATAAAAGAGCATCATCTCTAAGGTGTCCATGTAACCGAGTTTCATCTCTTTTTCGAATGTCGATTCAGTCCTAATCTCATTTGGTGGGAGGATTTTTTTTCGTCACATTTTCGTTGAATCAACTCTCTATAGATTTGATCTGGGGTGCTTTTTCCCCCCTAGCAGCATTCATAAAGAAGAGTTTGTTTCTTTATCCTGATGAAAAATGCAACCTAAGTACTTTTCTTTTTCAATAGTCCTTGCAATTGGATGATGCCAGGAAGTGGGTGCTTAAGGATTCTCATAGGACTACTTTAGTTTGCTCGCATTTGCTCGGAAACTGCTTCGGTTCTCTCACCCTCCCTTAAACAGATGCTTCTAATCCAAGTAAAAACCAAGCTTTCTCGCGTTTATTACAACACCGAAATCATTAATCAGACCGAATTATTCGCATATTTATTGTTATTAGAGTGTGCATAATCCATTAGTTTCCCTGAAGATTCGTTGCAGATGTTTGTGGGCGTCTCCAGCATAGAGCGCCGTAACTTTTTTATCCTCACCTTCGCTACAAATGCCCGTAGATGGCGTTTAGGATAACCGGAAACACACCCTTTACACTTAGTGAAGAATAATGATTTTCAGCTCATGGCACACCAAACTAGGTATAATATTGTCGCGGCACACTGGTTTTACAAATAACAGAATACAAGGTACCAAACTAAATTACATTAATGGCATAGCCAAACCCCATTCTATCTACCTAAAGAGTAAATTATCGATGATATCAGAAGGTTGTGACATTTTGGTATAAACTTAATGATTTACAGAATCAGATGTCAGAAAGTTATGGAACTTTTCATAAAGAAGGTGAAAGAATTTTTAATATGGCAATTTTTTAAACCCTTCATATTGATAAATATGTACAAATATCTAATTTTTGGTCATTTAAAAACAAAACATTTTTCAAATAAAGGGCATGATTAAGCTAAATTAAATTCTGATTGTAGTACATTTCGCCCATATTTCAAAAATATATCCAATTGCAACGAAACTATAGACATTCTTATGAGACTTTCTTATGAGAAGGTCAAATTCAACCTTTTATTATTAAAACAAGATTAACAAAAATGAGGCCTTAAATTCTAAAAAAATACTTTCATTTTATTAATACTTAGAATAGCATTACGATATTATAGATTCAAAAGTGAACCAAATGTTTTTCCAATAACCTTTTTTTATTAAAAAAATAAATAAATAAAAACCTAGCGTGTGAGACTAAAAATAAATTTTCTATTATTTCCTTTAAAAAAATGTTGGTCCGGTGAAAAAATATTGTTTAGACTAATTTTTATTACCAGAATTTCTTTATAAATCCAATCAGCATCCTTTAAAATATACATATGTACATTTTAACAGTTTTTGTCCCCACACTATGGACGCACTCTGTAACAATGCACCCACAACATTTTTTGATGAAAGTCCCAAATTACGTCTTCCCAGAACGCGTTTCCACATACTGCAGAAACAGTATGGTAAAAGTGCAATATATTAGCCTTAAGATTGTTATATTTTTTCGTGAAAAACCCTTTTTTGAGCACATTTGAGTGCAAATTGTTGCCTCATTTGACTCGGTGAATACCGACGCTTTTCATAATGGTATATAGCTGCGGAAAATGCAAAATCGATGTTTGTTTCATGACTGGCTTAAGTCGGTTTGCGTACAAAACCCCTCTACGTGGGCAGATTTAAGTCTAGGGGGTTTCTTCCAACGCTGAACAGAGGATGAAATGAACATCTCCTCAATTGGGCATTTTATCAAACCAACGAAGTATTTGCTTCAGAAATTCCACTTTATGATGGATTCATCAATAATTCTATACGAGATTTAACAACCTGCTCGCATTTTGGGACAAGGGCCATGACCCCTGAAATTATGCG
This sequence comes from Julus scandinavius, assembly GCA_034696685.1. Lineage (NCBI taxonomy): Eukaryota > Metazoa > Arthropoda > Diplopoda > Julida > Julidae > Julus > Julus scandinavius. The sequence goes on from JAQGAE010005600.1 coordinate 3,938, forward strand.
GCATAATACTCGCACGTTGGAAGATTTAAGGAAGGGCGGAAGCCAAAGGTCACCAAAATACACTAGTTCAACGCATGCCGCACTTTAACGCCAGATTGACGAAGTTTATGCAAAATATGATCCAAAATTTTGCCAAATGCTCAAAAGTCATGTATTTTCATGAAAATGAAATAACGACGTGGAATAATTGACTATATATATATATATATATCTACATGGTGTATCATAAATACGCTAAATTATCTTTTTATATCCATTATGGATATTGGAAAAGACTAAATCCTGCATAAAAGTGCCTATGCAATTTATTATATTTAATTTATTATAGCAATTTGGTACTATTTTGCTTTATATGGAATATTTAGTTTGATTGTAATTGACATGTCTAATCTTGGAATACAATATATTTTAATAGTTTTACTATATGCTGTATGATACTCAATAGTACCAGTTAATTTGAATTATCACAAGTATATTTGGTAAGAAATTTAGTTGTTATATATTTTTAAATGTGAATGTCTTTAATCAAGTATTTAATCATTATTAAATACAGAATCTGCGTGTAGTCTGCTCATATGTGTCCAATGTCTGGTATGTCAATATCCTCTTATTTGCCCCACCACAAGCACACATTCACTGCTATTTGGATTCAGCATTTGTAGTGCCCATGTAAAGAGGGTACGTGTTTCTTAAGTAAACCAGGAAAGAGTAAGTTCAGCGAGGTATTCTGAGGGTTAAAACAAATGCATTTGCTGAAATAAAGAATTTGAACTGTGTCAAAGAGGGAGTGAAATCCATTAAGATTCAGGATGTGTTCTTCTAGGAGTTGATTCTGTGCATTTCCATCGATTCAATTCACTCAGCATTTTTCAGCGAGACTTTTAAATAAAAGGAGCGATAATTAGCTTCTATCAATCTAAGGGATCCCGTCGTCTCGTCTTTTAATACCAGTTGCTCGACTCCGTCTTAAGACTCCCTCAAGTACATTACCCCCAACAAACATGATTTTATTGGAGTGAAAAACCCTTCACTCACAACTAACAACAATCGTAATTGATTTTGAAATTGAGCAGCGAACAAAGAGCAATTAAAGATGATCGAAAACGAAAATCAACGCGGAAAAACGCTTTCATACTTATTCGAATGTTCAAGTAGTTTCATATCTTTCCCCAAAACACGATAATCGTCAGTTATTAAAAATTAATCAGTTATAAATCGGTTAGTAGTGCAGGTACATTCATTTCACCGAATTGTGTCCTCAAATTAATGCTGAAATGATTTTAAATTTCTTGATTGCCAATATTCCAAATCTACCATTCTCAAATATTGTCAAATTTTTAAATTCTCTAATTTTCGACTTGTCAAACTGTCCAGTTTTCAAATCTTCAGATTTTTCAATTTTTTCAATTTTCAAATTGCCACATTTTTAAATTGGAATTTAATTTACTGTGCTATATTAAAAAGACAAGAATGAATTCTATAAATCATATGAATTCTTTTGTTAAGCATTTCTATTCCAAATATAAGATAAATATTTCAGAATAGTCTGACTATGATAAATGCCTTTCAATTTAAATGTTATGTTTTATGTAATTTTAGCAACATGTTAAAACGTGTGTTAGCCAATGTCTTCCTTGACATCTAAGTTATCATGTCGTATTTCTATACTTTCTAGGATATTTTATAGTCTATCTAACCGGGTGAGTATGCAAACAACTAAAAATTGTCGTTGTTTTTCCTAAAACTTTAATGAAATGACTAAAATGCTAATCCCAAATTGGATTACGCAAAATAGATGGGGGAATAAATACTCGCGACGATCTGCCATACTAAATATCCGGCATATAAATAACTCAATAAGGAGAGAAATAAAATACTATGAAAAACTCGAACTACTTGGTGAACATTGTTCACAAAAATACAATTTTTCAAAGTTTCCATTCCAACCATTGGTGCGCCTCTGAAGTGCACTTCTATCAATTCAAACCTATTTGGATGTGTATATATTTTCGGCAGTAGTCAATTTGCTCGTCTGTTCTTCAATCCTTCTGCTCAATTTGCTCAATAAATGATGAGTTGGAAGAAGAACATAGATCGCAGATGCAATTGATGTTTTTCCCAAATTGTTCCCACTGATTGGGAGTCATTTGCTCAAAACTAGATAACTCACACACATCCACAATTCCCATCCAAAGCAAAATACATCAAATGGATGATCTTCGCCTTCAATCTTTTGTCTACATGTGCGTGCAAATGTTAAAAAGTAAATATCGTTTCCAGATGATGGATTCGTCGAGGTTTGCGAACCATAAAAGAAAGGAAAATGAGATATCTGAAAAATGTTCAAAGGGTTTGGAGAAAATGTGGCTTTCTTTGCACAGCAAAGTCATACACGAAACTGTCTACTGTACATGGACGGGCATCAATCTCATTATATTTGAATATTTTTATTAAAATATTTGCATTCAAAATATACACGTTGCATAGCTGCATTAAGCTACCATATGGTATTGTTACGATGACAGAATGTTACAAGAGTTGAAAGTTTTGTTAAAAAATTTGTATTATTAAAAAAATTATAAGTGATTGCCTATGTAATGTTGAAGCATCAAAAAAAGGAAATTTCAGTGCCACGAAATATTAAGAATAGTTGCTTAAAAGGATCACATTTCACGCTTATCTATGATATTATTCCATTATCAGGAATTCACTTTATCAACATAATATTTAAAAAGTTGTCATTACGCCAAAATACGTTTATGCCATTTAGAAAAAAACTGTATTAGTTTTCTTACTATGTATCTTTGTTTTATGAGATTTTTGCATTGTAGCAGTAACAATTTATGCAAATTTCTTCTATTCTTAAACTGCTCGTAATATTTGTGTAAGGAGAGAAGGTTACAAACATAAGTATCATACTTCATTATCTTCTTGCATTTGAATATACTTGTTATTTTAAATATGCAACAAATGAAGCATTCTTATATTTTAATTAGACGTACTTTCAGATTTGCATTATTAATAAGGAAATTTGGTTCGTATTTGAATTCATCTTCGAGCACCTTTTCATTCATATAAATTCGGTTTACAGCTCGCATTACTTAAGATGTTTATTTCATATGTGTAAATACAGAATGAGGGACATGATGCAGCCAAGCAGTTAATGTAAATAAAATTATATCGGTTTTGCAATATAAATAATGCGAATGCATTCTACAGCCCACGTGTTTGTTTTTAGAAAAAACTGCTTTAAGCAAAATAACAAATTCCACACACATCTATGTTAACTACATCTACAAATCATAAGAAACATAAAATTCAACATGGGTACAATAACTTGAGGCTAAATAACAAAAAATTTGCAAATTACATTTCTTAAAAAAACTACATTAATTATGGGAAAAGCACGTACGATATTCGCTTGAAATTCATAATTACAAAACCTCAGCAACCTAAGACAATCTTAGTAGATACTAAATAATTCGAAGTGAAAACACAAAATGTGTCTACCAAAAATAGTCGTTAAAGTGTTTGATATATAAAAACTTGTTTAGTACAAATTCATTAAAGATTATATTATGGAAACCAAAGCTGTCCATTTATGACCAACTTCAGATACTCTACATATACATATACATATACATATACGTACATATGTCTATAACCGGCCACCAGGTCTTAATACCACTTTTCCTTGGAAATTATACGTTGCTATATGGCAAAGCATGGTAATGTTGTATACAGAACAAAGGCCATATTTCAGTTAAAATCCCCATTTTAGGATTTTTCTCAGAACATTTCTGAAGTCATTTTGTCGATGTTTCAGGCAATGTTTAGATATACTCAACAAAGGCTTAAACGTCTTTTCATAAGGATCCTTCTTTCCTCGCTTTTTCACCATCTAAAACCCTTTTTCACTTTTCAACCCTTGCCATAAATGAAATCGATATCCCCGTAAACCAAAAAAAAAAAAAAAAAGGTGAAGGACACAAAAAAAAGACAGAGCAAAAGAGACACCATAGCATAAACCTTTGCTCAGAGCTTTTCAATTTTCAACTAAATGCAAGCAAATCGATATCATGGAAGAAGAAAAATACACTGTTTTTGTTTCTTTAGGTAAAATCCATGCTAAAAAGGATATGAAACTGGTCATTACTCAGAAATTACATTAAAACAATCCGATTTTGAAAATTTTAAATGGAGTTACAATAAACACTAGGCACATGGGAATAAAAAGAATGTGCGCCAAAGGGGTAAAACCAGTAGGCTACAATTTTTGAATAATTTAGTGTTTTAAGTGTCTTCTGTACTCATGGAGATGAAGAGGTCACATGGTCAATAGCTATGCATAAAATATGACCGTAGAGGATATAACCAATAAAAATCCACCCACTTATGGATCACTGTGGCTAAGTGTGTATTAGGAGCTATGTTCAGCGGAAAATTGTTACATTCTGATGACAGAGGAATAATGAAAAGGTAATATCCGAAAAATACATTTATTGATAAGACCTTTGTTAAAAATATAATACAGGATTGACGAAATTCACACAAGTAACAACTTCTACGAATTTCCTTTTCAATAGTTAGTTCACTTTAAGGTTCATCTAGTAAAAAAGAACTGAGTCGCCATTGAAATGGTCAGCCATTTATGCAAAATCTTTTAAGCATGTCCCTAGTGTATTTTATGATAAATATTATTTTTACAATATTAAGAATTAATTTACAAATACAACATTGTTTATTAATTTTACATTATTAAGAAAATAATGTAAGAAAATTAGTAAACTTTGCAATTGGCAATTAATTATATTTGGGAAACACCCTTTCATTACACTTTTGAAAATATACTATTTTACAAAATTCTAAACTTTCAAGACGTGAAAGTTGAAATTTAATAAAACAAATTTCCATGAAGTTTTTTTTTAAAGACAGACACAATACAAAATAATTGGTAAAAGTAGCTTCAAAGTTTCCGTGGCTTTTTAAAAATTAAATTAATAATCCATTATATTGTTTGTTGTAACATCTGCAATGTTATTAGGTACTAAAATGATATTACCAGACGGAGTCCATTTAAAAGGTCAAATGCTCATGGAAACTCAATATCTCATTTAACATTTAATTACTTTGTAATTAAGAGACACCCGGTGTTTGTTCACCAGGAAATGTCTTGGTACGTTTAATTATGAATTAACTGCCATTAACTTCCAACGAAAGGGTAGTGAAGTATTAAGCTTATTTTGTAAATAAAACAGCTGTTCTAAGTTAATTTATAATTAAATGAACTATCATCAATCAGACATCATCAAGCAACATTTCTTCAATTAAAATAGTTTAATTAGCATTAATATTGATATTATTGTTGTTTATACTACATGTGATTGTTTCAGCATCGACAAAAACTATGCAAGCATTAATAATAGAAATTAATTTTTTGCTATAGCAATTAGGTAATTGAAAATATTGAGTTTCCTAATGATATTAAAAATCCATAGAAATTAATTTACATTAACTTTTTACTAAGTGTTAAATTACTCTAATGAAAAACAACATTTTACAGAAACTTTTAATTCGGTTCGAAGTGATATTATCTAAAATACGACTTTAATATTTTTATAAACCTTTCGAAAATGTCAATAATACAAATATTAATTTTTGTAAACAGCTGAAACAGTTAGTTTTCATGACAAAAAATTGTTTTTAAAAACGAGAGGGTTATTATAGTTTAGATAGCTTCATTAGAATCTTTCTATTAATATATTTAAATATAAAAATTACAAACGCAATTTCTGCAAAATGTAAGTTACTAAGATAAAAACTCGTGCAAAGTTTGTTATTAAAATCTCCATGGAAATTATTCGGTATACACTGTTTTTTGCCTTGACAAAAACTATATATATATATATATATTAGTTCAATGCCTCGCAAGTCGTACGTGAAATAAGACCATACATAACGACAAAATAAAGTGCAGTGGCGTTTTTTTTTTCACCAAAAAAAAAATATATATATATAATATGAAAAATAAGGATGGAATGGGGAAGAGGAAGAAAAAAATAAAAAAACGCACGATTGGTATTCAAAGATGTTGCTTCAATTCATGTTTCAGTCATGAGTGAGAACGATAAAGGCCATTAAATGAGTTTTGACGAACAGTACCTCAGGGTGGCGTAAAATGGGATATGGTGGGATCCAGGGACAATGCCCCAAATATGTTTTCAGTAAAAAAAGATATATTTTTACTGCTTATGAGACGCCTACCTTTAAAAAATGTCGAAGAAAGAAGAAAAAAACGAGGGATTTTTCATGCTTTTTCTTGACGTATCTTTTGATATAAAACATTAGAGAGCAAAACTGAAAATAGCCCATGGCGAACTAAGGGGGTCCCAGCTGAAAGTAAGAAAATGAAAACAGAAAGACAGAAGTATAAATTTCTGTTGTTGTATTTTTCATTTTACCAAAATCCAAGTATTATGCCCTTAATGCTATACGAGTGCTATATAGAGCTATACGAATGCTATACGACACGGTTGGAAATCCTAGGATTCGTTTTAGCTACAAAAAAGCACACACAAAAAAAAGTAATGGGAGCTAGGATTTTGTTAACCACTTCAAAACATAATGCGGCATTAAGAAGCAGAGACCGAACATAAATTCGTTAAAATATGCCGAAAAAATGTTAGCCATTACAGCGGGTAACAGAACTTATCGCTGTAGATGCAATATCATTAAACAGGACCAAAAACCGCATTTACACTAAAGCCACGATCCATTTTTCATAACTTAAAAATGTCTTCAAACACTAAACACGTTGGACATTGAAAAATAATACATTTTCAAATAGAAGAAACAATGTATTCAGCGATGCATTTGAACGTTATGTTCATCAATATTTTCTAATATACGTAATTGCTTATTAAATGAAATGCTTTACAATTATTTTTTTTTTAAATACGGTACATGAAGCAATGCTCGTTTGGAAAAATTATATAGGGCCACATATGCCATATTATGTCTCATATACAATATGTCTATAAATTATATGCTCCATCCCGGGTGGAAAATTTGATTTTAGACATACATGGAGTTATATATGGCATATATGGCCATGTATAAGCCATATATGG
>JAQGAE010005601.1:0-11067 GCA_034696685.1 Julus scandinavius
CCCCCCCCCTGAAAATTCACGGTGCACGATATGTACTCCCAAACACCCAGAAAACAAAATTAATTTAGGATAAACCAAAACCTCAAACCGTGATTTTAAAAATCATATTTCTAGTTTAAATGTACTGATTTTTGGAAATTATTCTACAGCGACACATCTTAAATGTAGAATATTTGGATACAATTTTATTATTAATTTATTAAAGATTTGTATTAATAATTTCAAATTTCTTAGTTTGGAGTGATATTTTTATTATGAATATCATTAATATTTTCCCCGCGAATTTGAAATAATTGAAAATATTAAAATACTAAATGCTTCCCCCTGCAAATGAGCAAACCACACGAACAGGTATGCTTTCAGTGATTGCCCAACATTTAGGGGTAGTGTACAACGATAAACGATGATTTGGTGAAACATTTAATGCAAATCACCTGTAAAATGTTTAAAATTTTCATCACAAAATTGTGTACATGCATTATAATTACCATGGGTGTTGTGAGCCTGATTATCATAGGGCGAGCCTGAACCCCAACCTGATTTTCGCAGGGCTTCGGCATAAGAGGTCTCTAAAGAGAAAAAAAATCAAAATGTTAATTAACTTGTATGGATTGTCCTCTATTAGTTTTTATATTTAACGAACACTTAAAAGTTCAAATTGGCAATTAGCACTTCAATTACTACGCGAGTAATTCAAAATTCGGATTACCAGTAAGATTAGTTTGTGGTTTATAAACCAATTTGAGTCTTGTGTAGTAAAGTTTCGCTTACTCTAAATTTTAAGTCCAGCATCAATACTTCATGATATATAATTTAAATTTTCATCAAGAAAAACTCATCAAGAATTTCTTTTGCAAATAAACAAGTACATGTTGTTGCTGGGATTTGTTGCTAAATGTGGTTTAGAACTTTTGCATGTGCTGGAGCATGTGAAGGTTGCACATGCAAAAGTTCTTCTTCTATTTTGATGTTCTAATTTGTTTGGAATTCGAATTTTGACTGTTCTTTGCTCTTGAAAAGAGTCCGAATCACTTTTTCCCATTGCAATTAATGTAAATCCAAATAATGCGTTCTTTGTCTTAGCCTTTTTTGTGTACATGTTATGGCTTTATGTTTGGAAATAATAAAGAAAGGAAATAAATATAACAGTATTATTAGAAGAAAGAAGTTTAATATATACATCCATGATTTTCAACTTTATAGGAAATAAAGACACCCACGTGGTGTCGTCATGCTGACGTTGCTGCGAATTAAGTTCATTCGCAGATTCTGTTTAAGAAATTTACTTTAAGAAACATTGTTTCCATTAGGAAAATTTGTATTATTCTACTCTATTCTGTTGTTAATTATATGATTTAAGTCTGACTCAAATCGACGTCATCGATGGATTCTCGTCCATTGCATCTGCAATTGGCGTGGATAAAACAAGAGACGAACTTTGGCCATATTTGCAATTGAGGCTATATCTTTGAAACTAATATCGATTTTAATTTAAATCCTTGGAAATTATAACATTTTTGATGTTTCCTGTATTTAGTAAAACTTATCCGTAACAAAAATGTTCTGCTGAAACTAGTAAAACAACTGCAGAAACTCGGAACTTTTGATCGGTGGTCCAGAGAAATGTGTTCGTAAATTGAAGCATCGTTCGTAAAAGCGAAACAACATGTGCTGCCTAGACTGCTTGTCTAGGAAAGCGTCTATTTTTGCGCACCGCTGTAGACGCTGACTAAAATTTATTTGTCGTTTGAACCCGTGATTGCACACAGTCTATAATCGTCATGAAAGTGCGGTCGTAGGGGGCGAACAATTTACTAGATTTTGTCCCAATTTCAGCGTATTGTACGCCATTCATCCATTGAGGATGCATTTGTGAAGCGAGCAGTTGAATGAAGCTCATGATTTTCGCTATGAAAAAGCTACGAAACCTCCGTAGTATGGGCTCTGACGAAAAGTCATCACAGGTGGCGCTGGTGTTTGATATTGGGTTTGAATTATATGGATAGATATGGGCACGAGTCCATTCCAAGAAGGCCATATTTAGGGCAAATGCTGGTCTAGCTGAAATAATTATTTTGGTCACATACTGTACGAGCTTGTACATGTTCACGTATCTTTACTAACCATAAAGAAATTCTGGAAATACAAGCGTTTCTTGTACCGGAATCATGAGAACCTTTGCCTCTGCTTTTATTAGAGCTAATGAATAGGCCATCAAAGCCCTTTTATATATTTATTATGCAACGAAAGCGTATTTTCATCGTCTATCTTTATTGATCGTGCCATGGAGTGTCTAATTGCAACTTCTGGGACCTATTCTATACCGAAAACTTGTAACCATAGATGAAAATAACTTATTATACGCGAGCAAAACTCTCAGAATTTCTAATTTAAATTTTGGTTTATTTTTAATTTGAGTTACAATTGCTGTAACTTGTGTTCCTTGAAAATCCAAGAAGGTGTTGAGAATGATCAGTGATAATGTAAATATTGTAAAAGCAAATTTGTTATAAAGCTGGTGGATATTTAAAGTTGCCCATAAGTAGAGGTTCCATCAGCCATCCATTCCATTAGATGGCGCTGCGATCGGTTGAGGGTCGATTAAGGGTGGAAGGTGGTCATTGGCAAGCAATCATTTGGCTTCACTTTCATTGCACTAGTATTCACTTTGACTGAAGAAAATCACACCTAATTTGACGGACGATTCAGAAATGGGTGTGCGTTTAAGGGGATGGATTGTGGGGGTGGGGGAGTTGAGGAGGGGGATAAAGTCCAAAAAGCAAATGAAAGCCACCATAATGGCGAATGAGAGTGGGGTTTGGGAGGCAAAAGAGAAAGGAAATTGTCCTATGCAATCACCGTGTTATGGCGCACAAAGAATGGCAACCTCGTTTAGAAAAAAAAAGAGGAAAACCAATGAAAAGAAACCTCCATTTGAAATCCTGTTCTACTATTTACTAGATTTCACACGAAATCCTTCAAGTGCGTTTTTGGTGTTGACGAAACTGCAGTTAGAGGAGTTTGGTGTCATTTCGAACCATGTTTGTGATTTTTCTGTTATGGGGGTGGCGAACTTTAGTTTATTTAGGTCCTTTCTTGTTAATTACATTTTTTGAAATTGAAAAGTTGTGATTTGGAATGAGTGCTTAAATAGTTAAGACCTGATTTTTGGGAGCGTAAACTTAACCATGATAGCCATCACATGGCGTTCCATACTTTAGATTTTTAATCAAAATGGGCGCCGATTTTACCATATTTGTAATTAAATTCGTACTAAACAAGGATGAATACCATATTTTACTTTCAATGCAGAATTGAATATTGTTACGCCTTTTCTACCCATTTAAGATGTGATCAGGCTTTCAAAATAATTGTTTCATGTATCAACAATGTTTTGGGATGCCCTAACCTCAATATTTGGACACAACGGTTTTTCATTAATTGGTTTATGACCAACAGGTTGGGGGGTCATTCAAAAAGGATGTCCCCAAAATTCCTTAAAAATTGATCCCTCCCCCCTACCCCCTGTCCACATGGTGTCCATTTTTTTGCCCAATCCCCCCCCTTCCCCCTCCTCCCTCATATACATCTTTAAATTTTTTTTTAAAGTAGGGTGTCCAGAAAATTTGTTGTATCATGCAAAGGCCCATCCTATTAATTTCCAAGCACCCGACTCGCTACCAATTCAAACACAAGTATTTCAAACTCAATTACACAGAAATTCCAAAAACTGAAAAATAGCATCATTATTGGACGTCCATAATGGCTTCCCCCTCCCTCCCCCTGTCCACATAGTGCCCACATGCCAGTAGACCCTCCCCCCCCCCGCCTCCTCATCAAGGACCTCCTTTTTGAATGGCCCCTTGGCCAAACCAAACGTGATATCAGTGGGATTCAAAGCACATTTACGTAGTTTTATATCAGAAATTCATAAAATTTTCCCTTAACTATGAAGAAATTTTGAATTAAAATCAAATACAAAATGGGATTTACTCGGTTAAAATAATGGAGTTCAGAGGCCAAACCGATAGAACAACCAAACGATATTTTGTCAAAAATATAAGGAAATTCGTGCAAAAAATGGTAGCATCATTTTCAATAATATTTGAAAATGAATAACATTTTCAAAATATTCCGTGAATATTAAGTGAAACTATCATCGAAGTTTTCCTATGTTTTTGATTAAATGTAGTGTTTTTTACTTGCATGTATGTAGATATTATAATATGTATTATAAGACATGCATATAAGGTTATGATCAATTTTTAATCCCTATATTGTGCTAATGTGAGACACTTGTAATACTACACTTTGAAAAACAGTGTGCTCTTAATACAAAAATCCAATTAAAATAATTGAGCTTGAAATAATTATCTTTATAGGCGCGCAAGAAAATATGTTAGTAAATGGAAAACATGGTTTACAATTTCAACAACCTTAATATACCAACGATCAGTATAATATACGATAAAGTGGATTAAAATCATGCATAGTTTTAACAAATAAATGCATTTCTAATAATGCTCAAATAAAATATTTCCCTCCAACTTAAAATTTATTTGTGGAGATGCTCATCTGTTAAAAAAAAGATTATATTTAAAATATATTTTACCAAGTATAAAAACATTTGAAAAATGTCTATTTTTACCAGCATATAACATGGCAGTGGCTGAATAGTCCGGGCCAGGGTCAGGTTTTCTCCTTTGCATCCGAATTTCCGAGTCTTCAATTGGAGAAAGTTTGTTTTTGTCCAAAAATATCAACTTAGGACGTTGTTTTGCATTTACTCACAATGTTTTTGTCGCAGATTTCGCGAATGTAGAGAGATTTCTCGAAATGATCAGGCGCTGTGCAAAAAACGTAGGCAGATGTTAAAACTAAATTAGTAAATCACTTATTGTTTTCCGAAAATTTTAAGAAAATCAATGCGAAAATAATTTTCGAAATATTTAGGTTTGAACGAGAAAATAATTTTCAGTGATATAAAATTCTAATAATCTTAACACTTGGAAAATCAAGGTCTTAGTATTTAGTTTTTTAAATCTATTCATTGATAATTTCGCTAGTATTTTTTCTGACTTTCTAGAACTACTTTTTTTTGTTAACAAAGATCCAAAATTTCTCCCAATGAATTTTCACTGATTCCTCGTTTTATTTATTTACCAACATTTTAAGTTTATTTTTTCCAAAGAGCTATACATAGATTCTTCACTCACTAAGGTTTACCCTTTTCAAGAAATTTCTAAATTTATATTAGAATTTTTGATACTGGAATTTTGTTTCCGTTTAATGATTTTTTAAGCTTTAATCAAAATCTAGAATATTTTCCCAGATTGATTTTTTAACACTGAACATATTTGTCAATCATTTTTCCATTCATTATTTTTCAAAAAATGATTTAAGTTGATATTTCTTCAACAAATTTTAAAATATTTGTGTTGGTTATCTAACCCACAATTTTTCTATATCCCCCGAAAATATCTCTAAAAATCCTTGAAATTAAATATTTCAAATTATTTTACCAAATTCTTTGTATTGTGAATTCCAGCCTCTCGAAATCATCGTTTGAAAACGGAGCGATGTAAATTACGATGCAAAAGTGTCCTTAGCAACTCGTTAATCATTGTTAATCACGAAAAGGTCGTTCATAAAATCCTTATATAGCGAAGCACTTTTTCGTTGAATATATATTTTTTTTCGGAAATTTCCTTTTCTAGGTTTAGTCCTCGGCTCGATCACTGATATTTTGTGTCGGTCGGAAATCCGGCAATCGGAACCGCAGGTTTCCTACGACTTTTTTTTCTTCTTCTTCTCTCTCTCCAAAAAGACTGTCTTAATATACGACCGGTATTTTCTTCATGTAACAGTTTTGAACAATGGAGCCCATGGCTTGTGCTGTTGTCTTTTCAGAGGTTGTGCTAGGAAAGCTGTAACTACTTTCCGTTCCGATAAGCTTCCGACACTTTTCACGGCCTATTGTGTTACAGGTTGCAGCAGAAAACCGTTTTCCTGATTACTTCCGATGTTTTTCCTCTAGCAACGTGCTTGGTTCCGGTTGGTGACGCATTCGATTTCCACCCCCCAAAAAAAAACGCCACACGCGTATACATTCACGGTGAAACTGGTGAGATATTCGCCAAAATGGGTGATTTTTTTCAAACTTTATAAACGGTTAGTTTTTAAGAATGATCAAGAAAATTTACGTTTTCATCTGGACTTTTCGAGTAAACTGTCGAGTAAACTGGTGAGATGTTCGCGAAAACAGTACTTCAAGCCGTCTTGAATATCTGACCCTTCATTGGTTCATCCCAAGATAAAATTCTGACAGACTGAAAAATTAAACTAAATTTTTCTGAAACCAGTTCAAGATTCTAAGCATCCAAATTTTCACAAAAATTCTGGATTCGTTATTTTCTGTTTGGCGAGTTTTTAGAATTTAGAAATAACCCGAAAGTTGCCTGGTTAGGATTTGGTGAAATCTGTTTTTGATTCCCGGTGAAGTTGTAGCACATTTGAAACAGCAGATCCGAGAGAAATTTGTGGTGAGAACTTGGTGAAAGTTGGTGAAACCGGTTAGGATGTAGCACGGAGATGCTTCCGATAAGGCGGTTAGGATATTAATGCAGAATATGGCACGGAAGGAAGGATGTTTTATCAGACCCGCTGATTTCTCCCTCTGACGAATCCAGATTGAGGACACTCTCAAATGGCAAACGGCAAACAAAATATATATAAAAAAATGTTTGAGTTTTGGACAGGGGGCGACTGCAAATCACGTTTACTGCAATATATTCCACTTGATAGTTGGGTTCTTGTTCAGCCTCTCTTTAGGCCTAACTCCTTAGCAGCCAATGACAAAGATGATTTCTCCATTGTAACCAATCAATAATTCTCCTCCGTTCTACCTTTGTCAAGCCGTCAAGATAGAGCGCCGCCCAAACAATGCGGTTTCCTGGCCCATTCTTTCACTGACGTCATCGTTTCCTGACCAATCATTGGTGTAGTGCAATGCCACTGGATCCACATTCGGAGTTTTCTCCTCACCAGCTCCTCTCCAATCTCTTCTACTCTTTTTTGATGCCACGCGATTTTTAGCCATCACCATCATGTCATCACCATCACCGAGCGCCAAAATCAACATTACATCGTTATCATCTGTTACATCACCATCACCGTGACGCCCATCCTCCTAAGTCATGCTACAGTTGCCATGACAACTGATGCCATGACCCCACCAAAACACAATGAAATTTAGGCACGGTGACAATGATGATGATGATAGAATTCTTGGCAAAACAGGTGCGTTCGGGAACGTGTTACAAAGGTAAGAAACTTTTCACTAGTGCCCTGATATAGTACACTGTGTCCTGTACAATATATACTCTTATTAAAATATTTTATACAGTTATTTTAAAATTATTTACAAATATTTAGTGTTAACCCCCTTTTAGTGTGTAAAATGACATGAACATAATTTAAGATACTATATATACGTGTTTATTACAAATATACACGTGTAAATTTAGAGTAGATAGATATTTTTTGAAAGCATATTGCCTTTAGATTTCTACACGCCTGTTATCTGAAATTCGATTTGTATGCAAATGAGTTGGTTGATGTTATTTACAAACTCAACGCATTTTCTGCAATCATCGTTTGTGGTTGGCCAATTGTTTGGGGTCATTTGCATAATGCATTTCCTTTCATAAACACCATCGTGTTTGTGTTTATCGGTTTCTAGTCCTCGTTTCACTGCGGTTTTTTAATGGTTTTCAATTCCGCTCATTTTCATTATTGGGTCCATTTGTGGTTTCTTGTTTATTGGGATGTGGTCAGTCTAATGAATATTGTATGTGGTATGCAATAGACCGAGGGGAAATTTCATCACGAATTTACATATACCATATTACGGAATATCTTAAACAGTGCACATTTTTACTTATTTATAGGCCTTTTTTCAATGTCGTATATATGGGGGGAGGTCTTGGAGATAATTTCCTCCTTCCCCCTCCCCCTCTCAAATCCAAGAAATTTTACAAAAGGGCAATTGTACTTTTGCATTAAAATTACGATTTTTCTGCTCTAGAAATGGAATATTTTTAGCATTAAAAGTGCATAAATATATGGTCAAAATAGTCCACCCAAAGATTCTAGACCCTAGCCCCCACCCAAGGCCGTATATGTGATCACATTTCGGGGGGGAAGGATATGGTCCAAAAATCGAGGAAAATTGGTAGAATTAGGTTGAAATTTGTAAAAAAAAATTGGATTTGGGGGGGGAAGGAGGATATATCACAATCATCCCCCCTATATATACTTCCTTGCCCCACCCCCCAAATATGATGGCATATACGGCCTTGGGCATTTTAATATAATGTTATTAATTTAATGCATCGACTAAATTACATTTTTCGCCTGTAAAACATAATATAAACATGTATTTCACATTCTGTATAACCCACACTTTTCCATCGAGACATTTTGAATTGCTAATTTTATTAAACATGGTATTTTAAATTGAGCATTTGTAATACTAATGCACTTTTTTCTGATAAATGTTATCAATAAACAAATTGATATGATATGAATATGCATGATGAGATCACCTTTATATTAATAACTTAATCAAATCTGGCATTTTTTCAATCAAGTCTCGTAAGGTTTGGTTTTATAAGATTTAAAAGCACCAAAATCCGAAAATCCGAAAATCAAACCGAGATTTAATTGATAATGATGTATCATACCATCACTATATATCTTGTACTATAATTCAGATTTTCTTACTTGATTTTGGATGAATATACAGCATGATGATAATCATAGATTTTGTTGAAATTTTCGGGTTGAGTTCACACGAGCGGGTTTCCCTCATAATTTGTGCCCTTTAGGCCTAATCAAACGGCCTTTTCTTTGTTAGGCGTCTATCTGACAAAGGGTTTATGGATGACCCCGCGATAAGATTAAAGCAATAAGGGTGCGATTTACCGTGAGATTTTCTGCTAGAAAGCAAATAAGTTCGTAAAGTCAACAGTCTAAATGCAAATAGAGAAGGCGGTTGATGCGTTTAAAAGCCACGTTTAAAACAGTGCTTTAAGGCTGAATTGATGGCGGCCCCTCGCACCCCTCATCCAATTTAAGGTCCGTTGACAGCCGTGATTGAACTTAATTGAGTGTGATATTTATCCCTTATATTGTGGCCGATTACGACCCTAAGCCGGCTCATCATGGAGCTTTAATAAGTAATAAGCAGCTATTGAATAGCGAGGGATTTTCCTGACTATGAAACGAGGGGGCAAATTATTTTATTTAGGCTAAAGGATTTTATATTAAAATGCGGTTTTATTTATTAAACTATAATTTAAAATTCAGGACTCATGCATGACAAATGTACATGCTTATTGATGTGTAGTTAGCTATACACAATGAGATTATTTTCTATTACCAGGAAATAAATTAGTAATTGAATTAGAATTAAATGTAATTTTTATTTAATTTATTGGTAATAGGTCACTTATAAACCTAGTCCTAGAATTTTATTTAACAAGAATGAATTTAAAACAGTTGCTTATTGTTAGTTTCGAGATATGCTGTAGTTAGGCAATCACTGATAACAACCGTGTTATGCGTGCAGCCATATTAGAAATACAGGGTGTCTCATTTTTTTTCTTTATTAAAAAATGTTAATTTTAGTGACTTTTTCCAAGTCTGATATCTAATTTGAGAACTAAGTCGTTTAGAAAACGAATTAAACTATAGGGTGTCCCAAAATTCACGCAAGATTTCATTTTTGTGCCATTTGTGTGGTAAAGTGTTGCCAACGAAAAAAAATACAGCGTGACAGCTGACAGTTAAGGGTTAATAAAAATGGATGGAGGGTAAATAACAACGCATTTTTATCGCTGAGCAATATTTTAAAAATAATGAAGGTTTGGCAGCTGGAGTTCGAAATTTTCGTATGGTCGGAATAGTGGTTTAAATTCATCAACTGTGAAGAGATTAATTAAAAAATTCACTCAGACTGGATCAATTAGTGATCTTAGACACTCTGGCCGTCCTTCAACGAGTCGTTTAACACAAATATTGAAGCAGTTTGTGAGAGTGGTGCTGAGAGTAGCTGAAGAGGGGGAACTTCGTAAACATTAAGATGCAAATCTTTCGCGAGAATACGCTGTAGAGAGCTTCGTGAAATGTCCAATCCTTGACCACAGTGCAGAATTGATGTTCCTGGACTCTCAGCAACACTCTCACGAACTGCTTCCATGTTTTGTGTTAAAAAATCACTATTCCGACCATGTTTTGCATGAAAATTGCATTATTTTTAAAATATTGTTTAACAATAAAAATGCATTGTTCTTTCGTGTAGCTCTCCATTTTTAATAACCCTAAACTGTCAGCTGCCACGATGTCTTTTTGTATTCGGTGGCAACACTTTACTGTACGAATGGCGCAAAACTCAAATCTTGCGTGAATTTTGGGACACCCTTTATACAAATAAACCTGATATTTATGTGTGAAATGAATATAAACAATACTTGGTTAATGGAACATGAATATCAATTTTGTTATAGCTCTTATCTAATAATTTCAATATTTATAAGTGTTTCCAAACGTTTAATTTCTTTTCTAACCTTTTTGAGAAGGTTCTTGAGAATTTCTGTACCAAAAACAGAAAAATACTTTGGTTCTTAGAAAATATAAATATCTTAGAATATCTTTTCAATTTGCTAACAACAACAGGAAAACACTAAATGTAAACAATGTACATCTGAGGAAGGAACTTTCAGGGGCGTCATTTCAGGTAAATATTTTAAATAATATACGGAAAATATTCAGCTGACGAAAAATACAGATATGGACGGGCAACATCGTTGACCACATGTATCCATATGAAAGAGACAACTATGTTTCGAAGTAGCGGGATACATGTATCCGGCGATTATCTCCTGAACTGTACGTTGCTTAAGGTGAATCACAACCCTATCACTTTCAGTGGGTGAAATTTTAAAACACAATTCCAGGCAAACCAAAAGAGATTAAATAAAAATAAAAATTGTCTAAAATAGCTTG
>JAQGAE010005602.1:0-11066 GCA_034696685.1 Julus scandinavius
TATACTTGGTTGGGATTGCTTTATACTTGGTTGGGATTGCTTAATACTTGGTTGGGATTGCTTAATACTTGGTTGGGTACTTCAGTACTTTCAATATTACTTTTTTTAGATAGTTTTCAGGAACTCTGAAGTTTTTCTGGGGGATTTTCGGAGGTAATTTGCTCTTCACATTCATTTCTTTTGATTTTTATTTATCCTTTTTTTCTCTCCTCAAAATCCACGACAACTAAGTTCACCCTGGTCAATATCCAGCGAATAAACATTGAAAATTGGCACCTTGATCAGCAATTGGGGCCTCCTTAAGGAATAAGAGCACGGTTTTTACTTCAACCGAATTAAATGTAATTTAACCCTGCTAACGATCGCTTTATAGAAAAGTTCCATCGAACCGAGGGTGGGAGATTAGGGGGTAAAACTCATTTACGTAACGAACCCTACTTGGATATATCGATTCGAAATGGGTCTTTTTTTGCCGTGGAACCTCGCAATGCATGACGGGAGAGAGGGGAAAGCACGCGACTTGTATAGACCTCAACTTGTCAACATGCTTTGGTCATTTAATAACAACACAACACAGTAGAACCTTTGTAAATGCATACGCTTGGGACCGATGAAAGGTATGCCTTTAGACAGGTTATGCTTTCAGACAGGTTCATTTATACATGTATACACGGGTCTCAAGTCGGAAACGGAGCATTTTACGGTTTTAGAGAGGTTATTCATTTACACAGGAAGCATTTAGACAGGTTCTGGACAAGTTTGACAAGATTTCAGTTGGGCATTTTGAAATATTGTGTTTCTGGTCAATCTGTATGCAGCAATGACAACAATTATACTGATTATACTGATATGGTAATTGGTTTTAATTATTCAAAACTTGGTTAGATTTTTTTAATGTTAACAGGGCTTGTTAAGCTTGTTCAATACTCGGTTGAGATTGTTCAGTACTGAATTAGGCTCGTGCAGACATATATGTAGTACTTGGTAATACTTGGGTTGTACTTTTCAGTTACTTGGTTGGGATTATTCTGTACTTGACTGCGATTGTGCAATAATTGGTTTCGATTGTTGGGTTGGTTGGGATTGCTCAGTACTTGGTTGGAATTGTTGAGTTTGGTTCAATTGGTTGGGATTGTTGAGTACCTGGTTGAATTGGTTCGGATTGTTTAGTACTTGATTAGAATTGTTCAGTTGGTTGGGGTTGTTCAATGTTTGGTTGGGATTGTTCAATTCTTGATTAGGATTGTTCAGTTGGTTGAGATGGCTCAATACTTGATTAGGATTGTTCAGTTGGTTGGGATTGTTCAATACTTGATTAGGATTGATAAGTTGGTTGGGATTGTTCAGTTGGTTTAGAAGGCTCAATACTTGATTAGGATTGTTCAGTTGGTTGGGAAGGCTCAATACTTGATTAAGATTGTTCAGTTGGTTGGGATTGTTCAATACTTGATTAGGATTGATAAGTTGGTTGGGATTGTTCAGTTAGTTGGGAAGGCTCAATACTTGATTAGGATTGTTCAGTTGGTTGGGAAGGCTCAATACTTGATTAGGATTGATAAGTTGGTTGGGATTGTTCAGTTGGTTGGGAAGGCTCAATACTTGATTAGGATTGTTCAGTTGGTTGGGATTGTTCAATACTTGATTAGGATTGTTCAGTTGGTTGGGATTGTTCAGTTGGTTGGGATTGTTCAGTTGGTTGGGATGGCTCAATACTTGATTAGGATTGTTCAGTTGGTTGGGAAGGCTCAATACTTGATTAGGATTGTTTAGTTGGTTGGGATTGTTCAGTTGGTTGGGATTGTTCAACACTTGATTAGGATTGTTAAGTTGGTTGGGATTGTTCAGTTGGCTGGGATGGCTCAATACTTGATTAGGATTGTTCAGTTGGTTGGGATTATTTGGTACTCGGTAGTGCTATTGCTATGGTATATTGGGGATGTTCAGCTGTTTGGGAGTGTACAATTCTTGGTTAGGATTGGTGGGGTTGTGTATTTTCACACAGAGATTGTTCAGAAATGTACTTTGTTTCAGCCTTTCTGACCAACAGCGTCACGTCACAATACCGGTTCTAGATAAAACGGATATAGCGATTTCCACATTTGCACATGTCGCCCTTTCTAGGTTAATCGTTTCAAGTAAAAACTACTTCCAAATAAATAACTAAATATTAAAATAGTACATGAAATTCGTTTACGCTTACTTTTTTTCTCGTTTGCCGGCTCCGGTATCTCGGAATCCTTTGGCGAAAGGATTGTTATCAATTTTTAATTGAGTAATCTGAAAACGGGGGAAAAAACAAGCACGAATTAGTGAAACAATGACAAAATTGTAGATTAATTAATGTTGCTATCAGGTTGTAAAGCAAACCAGTTTTGTTTGTGTTCCAAACGGGAACACAAAAATCGTGCACGTTAACCAGTAATTGAAACCGCTCAAAAAATAATTAACTTATCAACAGAATAGAATAAGAACAAGAATTTATATTGTAATATTCTGCACAGGTGCAAACCCCTTCACCCAGAGCGCCATCTATGGACCATATTTAGTAGTTTTTAAGATTTAGAGTTTCTAAGGCTAATTTGGCGCAAATTTGGGTAGTGGAGGATGGGGAAGGGCGCAAATTTGGGTAATGGGGGAAGGACGTAAATTTGGGTAGATCAGGATGGAGGAAGGGGAAGGACGCGAATTTGGGTAGTGGAGGATGGGGTGGGGGAGGACGCAAATTTGGGTAGTGTAATATGAGGGGGTGAGGAAGGGCGCAAACTTGAGTGTAGTATGGGGGGCGCAAATTTGGGTAGTGGAGGGTGGGGAGGAGAGAAAGGTAGAAAATTTGGGTAGTGGAGGATGGGGGAAGGAAGGGCGCAAATATGGGTAGTGGAGGTGGACGACGCAAATTTGGGCAGTGGAGGCTGGGGGAGAAAGGGCGCAAATTTGTGTAGTGTAGGATGAAGGAATGTGGAAAATTTGGGTAGTGGAGGATGGGGTTGGGGGAAGGACGCAAATTTGGGTAGTGTATGAGGGAGGGGAGATTAAGGGCGCAAATTTGGGTAGTATATGAGGGAGGGGAGATTAAGGGCGCAAATTTGGGTAGTGGAGGAAGGTTGGGGGAGGAAGAATAGCGCTAATTTGGGTAGTGGAGGATGGGGGGGGGGCAGTGATGCGCAAATTTGGATGTTTTGCCCTGGGCGAAAAATATCCTCGCTACGCCACTGTATGTCACCAGGGGGTGCTGATGGGATTAAGGCTAATTTCAAAAGTATTTGACTTCGAATTGGCTACTGTTATTTGCAAGTTATCTAGCATTTCAATTAAGGAAATAATGTGAAATTTAAATCAAATGTTTCCTGGAGCTTTTTTAAGATTGTCTTGTCTTTGTTTCATTTAACAGGAACTAGTCAATAGGAATCCTTTGATTTTGCATTTAATGTTTATATGGGACATTTGAGACTAAGCTGAGAACAAATAAGTCATTGCTTAGACTTGAATAAGAATGAAATCTGATTCGAAAACCAATTGAAAATGTACCTAAACTAATCCCCCTCATAAATAAATGTAGAAACGCAATTAAAATCGCTTTGTATCAAGGACTTTAATGATTCATTGACTGATACTTCTAATACAAAACGTAGACCGTTTTTAGAAATGTTTCTGAAATATTAATTCTTGGCACATTTCAGCACTATTATTTAAAGTTATAACAGAATATACAGAAACTGCTGATTGTTTCTTAACTTTGTACAGTATATGGAGTTTTTGAATGAGGGTAACAAATTTGAAAATTACTAGAGATGTTATCGAACATTGTTTGAGTTTTATGTAACCCAATCTGGTTTTTCTCAACTTTTTATATAAATTGCAGTTGAAAAATCATTGTTATGAATGTTCCAAAACTACTTATAAATTTGAACAACTGTTTAAAACATTTTCTGAAATGAAACACGAAAACAGTTGCTAATGCTTAAGATGTTTGTAATAATTTGTTATTGAAAAAAACAACATGTTGTTTAAACATCTAGATAAACATTCATCATAAGTATTTATTATGAATATCCTTTTATTATTGCAAAACGAGCATTTGTGACATACTGTATGTTATTAACGACTTAAATTGTAAAATTGTGGTGGTACTTTTCCTGGGGATTCAAATACCGCTATGCGTATTTCAATTGTCTAATCTACTTTTTAAGTTTTTTTTGTTAGGTTTCTTATTAATTTTCTCCTAAGAAATTCTGAGTAGTTAATAATAAACAACTAATCACTGATTAATAGACAAGTTTGGACAAGGCCAGCAAGATTGTTTTCCTCAGAAGATGAGAAAATTTGACGGCATTTGTTTTTCGCTTTATTTTTTCTAAGAAACTGAACTTGGGCATATTTTAATAGTTCTTAAAATAAACCAACATTAAACGTGACCAGGTTTTAACATCATTGTCTTGAAAATAGGTACATGAAAACTGATAACACTGCCACAAACTCCATGTATCATCATACAAATTATATTTCTCAAATTTTGCGTTTTTTTCACGTTTGCGGATGTTTTTGAATAATAAAGTAATTATAATTATATTTGAAATACTCTTACTTACTGAGAGGTGGCTGTTTTACAAACTTCTTAATTACAGGTTATGTGTTTATCATGGCCTGCTAAGATATAAACAAAATTTACACCGTAATAGATTTTAAATTTATTTATATCATTGGCTAAAATATTTACATTTAATATAATTTATTTATAATTTAATAAAACTATTAATACATAATTAGTGATGTATTTATTCTCAATAATTATTTGGTTAAAACACCAAGGTTCACTCTAGTAACTGTTTTTTTGACTAAAGTGATAATATTTCTATCAAAGTTTTAGGAATTAGTTTAATGAGGTGTTTGATAAATTTCCTCAAATTTCTCTTATACAGCAGAAATTAATTAAGAGTGGATTAATTAAATTAAACAATGGCATAACTCCAGTTGTGTGCTGCCATCTAGCGCTTTCGTAACAATACTTGTATCTTAATGACACTATGTGGTGGCGCTATCTACTGGGAAACCATAGGAGGTATTTTCCCGGTGTTTAATTTGAATTTTCAAACTAACTATTTGTAATTGGAATGTTGTTTTCTGCATTCCATGGAAGTTGTATTTAATTCAATTCAACACTTACTATCAGCATAGAAATTGTCTATATACTGTAGTTGCCATAGGGTGTGTAGGTACACTGAGTCATAAAAATGTAGAACCCAATAAAAAAAATCACAACTTCGTGAAAAATGCTACCATTTAACTGAAATTTGGCAATTACATAGAACAATAATGTAGAAATAAAAATGAATTAAAAATGCGCTAAAAATATTCTCCGGTGGCCTTATGTTAATTTGTAAAAGTCAGGAATGTGTTTTCTAATCTGTTTAACAAATTGTTATTATTTGTGTTTTACGTATCTTATAAATAGGTAAAATTTAACAGTTGATTAAAACCTTAACCATGGTAATTCCAAGCCAAAAATTGTTGTTCCGGTTTAATAGCTAGTGGTTAAACTAGAGCTTAGAAATCATCCGCCATGACAGTGCCATTTCTTTGATATTCCTTGTTCAGGATCAGCGCCTCCTAGCGGTGTTTGATTCTTTATACATTTCATTTGCAGGTTGGCCATGTACTTTTATTCCAAAAGTGGTATTCTTGTAAAATCAATGTTAAAGGGTTCATACGCCACTAGGAGGCGCTGATCCTGCATATGTAAAGTGATTGATTTCTACTCCAGGGTTTCTAATTATTTCCCGGATGCAAGATAATCATGTCAAACAGTATAAAAGAAGACTCGAAAATCCTTGAAAACTTACACCCTCTAATTTCTTTTCAAGTTTGTTATTGGAGCTAGAGGCTATGCGATTTCAACATTAGATCACAATTAAATGTCAACCTCAGTGTACTTTACTGCTCTGTAATGTCGATATATTGGTGCTTTTTCAACTTTCTATATTTGGTTCACCAAATATCATCAGAATCAACAGATTTACCTTATATTATTGAAGAAAATTCAAATTCGCAAATAATATCGGTGCTATGGGATGCTCAAACTGAAAAGTACACCATTAAAGAGGGCACTTTGCCCTCACGGGTCGCATGGGCTAATTTCACGGATCAAATTTCAGAAAATGGGTAAGAATGTTACATCGATTTATCTCTAAACACTAAATAACTAAAAATAAAAATGTTTCTTAACCCTTTTTTGTCATGTTTATATTTGATTCATATATCTAAACTCCTCATACTGAAAAACATGTTGTATTGATGATTTTAGTTTTATCCATATTTCTTTTTACTTAATTTCTTTTAATTTAAAAATGAGAACAATTATTTTATTCTTTAATTATACATGTCTTGTATGTTTTACAACAACTCATGTACATTTGTACAGTATGTTTGGATGTAAAATTCTTTTAATTTATGTCAAACATAATTGCAGAATATTATATTAACACGAGGTAATTTCGTTATTAGATTTCTTATAAAAATATAGGATTATAATGTTATATTGTTATGTATTAAACTAAATATCAAGTGTTATTAACTCAAAATATCCATGTAATTATCATGTTTTAAACTATTTCATTTCTGTAAGGAGTACAATTTGAGTCATTTGGAAAAAATCTTAGATTATTCTGGTACATCAGTAAGCTTCTTTATACAGTTGCAAACTTTTTTGACAAGTGCCATTAAGACATCTTTCATTGCCTTCTTGTAATTGCTTTTTTTAGTAATTGCTTGATACATTGATGTTATTGCATAATATTTGCAATCAAGCAGTAAATACTGAGAGAATTGATTGCAACAATGATTACCACATCTGATTTGTTGTAATCTGCAATGATTGTTATTTTTATATTTAATAAGCATAATATTTATGTTGGTGTTAACAGTAACACCAAATTAACAGATTGGTTTTAATGTTTCATCTTAATAATGTTTGTTTAGCACGAATGTAACTGTTTCGTAAAACATGTTTAGATAATGCCACTTTCGCTTTTGGCACGTCTTCGATGTAATTCCCATCTTGCAAAATTTTCTGAAAATTATACTTTAAAGTTTATTTATAAATCTTTTGAAATTTTAATTTTAAAATTAGTACTAATTTGTTAGAACACAAAACTCTGTTCGTGGTGTATGTATTCTGGTAGTAGCATTTTTTGTAGTGATCTAATTTTTCTTCTATGTTCTAAAATAGTTGTAAAATTTGCAGGTGGTCGTTTTTGAATATTGTGACAAATGAGACGTTCCCTGACAGTGTCCAAGCCTATGCAGCCGGCTTAGCAGAAGGTCACCTGACCACAGATTTACTTGAAAGCCATTGGATCAACTTAATTGATGGTTTCTGTGATGATGATGATGATATACCCTTTTGTGATAATTTATGGACATTTTTAAACGAAAACATGAAATGGATGCAGAAAAATATCCAACTTGAAACTGGCCATTATTGGCATCAGGTAGGTCATGTGTTTTAACACAACACTTACATTGTATATATACATGCGCAATTTTTAAGTGCTTTTTGGAACACATGTTAAAAGAATATGATAAATTTGCTTCTGGAAATCTCTGTTTTGTGAAATTTCAGATTGATTTAATGTTGAAGCAGTTGCAAGGCCTACAAGATGGCTGTCAGACAGAATTTATTGATAACAACAGACACAAACTGCTAAGAGATTTTGGATTTCTGTAAGTGTATCCAAAAGTGAAATTCTTGTTGTATGAACATTAGTTTGCACGTTTTAATTGTTTATCCATATTAGGTTATTCAATGTCATCGATGACGCTGATGATTTGCGGAGTGTTTTTGATAAAAAGGAATCCAGACACAAAAAACCAGGCTCTTGTTCAGCATTGATTAAACTTCTTCCTGGAAACAGTGACCTCTATGTCAGCCATGTCACGTGGGCTGACTACAGCATCATGATAAGATGTTTGAAAAGATATGAATTTCATTATCATAACACTGAAATGCCAGGTAATTATTAAAAAGTACTAGATTTTAACAATGAATGCCTGATTACAGGATCATCTAATTTTCACACCAAAATAGTTTCTATCGTGTTTTTTTTTAGAGAAATTTACTGTTTAATTAGAATATTGAGTA
Source organism: Julus scandinavius (assembly GCA_034696685.1). Lineage (NCBI taxonomy): Eukaryota > Metazoa > Arthropoda > Diplopoda > Julida > Julidae > Julus > Julus scandinavius. The sequence goes on from JAQGAE010005602.1 coordinate 8,135, forward strand.
TTTGCTCTTGAATATCTCAACAAATTAAATAGGACAAATTGTTTGTCCTTCGTTTTCTATTGGTAGATTTCCTGTTTCCAATAATTTTTTTTACAAATAATAATTAAATGTCAGTGTTTTCCTGTATGCAGTCATGTGTTTAAAATTCCTTTGACATCATTTGTGTTTGACATTATTTCCTCATTGATTTGGCACCTCTCACTAAAATCCATACACTTCAAGTAATTATATGTTTTCTATTATTTTAGACAGTCATGCAATTCCTGGCCATACTATGACATTCTCATCGTATCCTGGTGCTATACAATCTGCTGACGACTATTACATTATTTCCAAGTCGGATCTGGTGAAATGAGTTTTCATTTAGCTTATTGTTATATGTTAATAATGGATCCCTATTATTATAACAAGTTACTGTGTTCTCAGAAATATAGTAGGAAAACTTGGCAATGACAATCTAGTTGATTTATCAGCCCACAATATTTTCTTCTTTTTAAAATATTGGATAAAATAATATTTATTGTTCTGTAAAACTTCAAATCTGATGATTTAGCTGCATGACTTATATTTTTAAATACTTAAAAAAGTTTTTCTCTGAAACTTTTGGTCAAAGAAAACTTTGTATGACATGTAACATTATCATTTTCGTTTACTAGGTGGTCATGGAAACGACTCTTGACATTTACAACGAGGATCTGTGGAAACATGTTCACTCAGAAACTGTTCTGGAATTCTTCAGGGCCATGTATGCCAATAGGGTTGCCTTAGACGGAAAGTCCTGGGTCTCGGCATTTGTAATTCACAATAGTGGAACGTAAGTTTAACCTGTTGCTCTGGTCCTAAATTCCATTCCTCAATGATCGGTAAATTAATATTCCATCAATATTAGGTATAACAACCAGTGGATGGTTGTGGATTTTAAGAAATTTAAACCTGGAGACGCAAAGCTGAAAAAAGGACTTTTGTGGGTAGTTGAGCAGTTACCAGGTTTCCTAGAAGGAGATGATGAAACACATATTCTGCAACAGGAAACATATTGGGCCAGCTACAATTCACCGTAATTTTTTTTTATATCTGAAATCAAAAGTTTATTGCAGCTATCATACTGAGTTTTTAACACTGCTGACTATATTTTTCAACAGCTTTTTTCCATCAATTTACGAACAAAGTGGAACGAAAAACAAGACTGAAATATATGGTGATTTTTATTCCAACGATAACAATCCTAGGGCAAAGATTTTTAGAAGAGACCATCACAAAGTCGTTGACTTGGATTCCATGATTGGTCTAATGAGGTATTGTTTGATTAAATCAAATTTCTAGGTTTTTTTTATTGCACTAACAATTTCAGATGTTTGGTTTGTGCAACATCATACAAACTATGAAGGGTGGGGTAGTGGTAACGATATCGGCCTTTCATTCGGGAGACCTGGGTTCAATTCTATAATAAATTATCAAAAATTATAATCCCACCTGCCAGGTGAGTTGAGGCCCACAATGCACATGCACTTCTATCAAGCGCGTTTTTAAAGTAAGGGCCGTTCTACTTTATGAAAAAAAGAATTCGAGATTGAAATTGTTCAGTTTGAAAAATGTTAATCTTTCAGGTCAAACAATTATCAGACTGACCCATTGTCCATCTGTGCTTGTCAACCACCCCAAAACGCCATGAACGCCATTGCGTCACGTGGGGATTTGAACCCTGCCAATGGTACTTACCAATTTGATGACTTGGAAGAGATGGCTTTTGGAGCGATTGATATGAAGGTAAGGCGATTAGATTTGCGATATATTTTTCGAATGTTTTTATAAATGCTGCCAATTCGTATTTCAGTTGACTAATTCCACGATGATGCAAACGCAGCAGTTTCTTGCTTACTCTGGCCCAACATATGATCAACAAACTCCCTTCCAGTGGAGCAAATATGCGGAAGCTGTGAACATATCTCACGTTGGACAACCTGATTTGTGGAATTTTTCAACCATTTTGACTACATGGGAATGAATTCCCTATAACTAGCTGGTTTCTTGCATGTCTTTTCCAAGAAGTTTCCGAAAGAAGAAGTAGAACCCTGTTAAGAAGTTTTTCAACGGATCTCAGGTTCAAAACTTCTTAAACACTTCTAAGAAGTGACAATTATGAGGAATTGAGTAATCCTATCATATGTCACGTTATCGATTTGTTGATTTTAAAACATTAGCTGATATAGATAGGGCAAGATGACCAATTGTAATGCTGTCGGATATCGTTAAATTATAGTGTAACTAATGCAGCATTTTATTATCAATCGTCAAATTATAAAAGATTCATTTCTAGTATGTATGCAACTACAGTGGCACCTCGCATAACGAGTATAATTCGTTCCGGATTCTTACTCGTAAAGCGAAACACTCGTTAAGGGAAACAATTTTTACCATATAAATTGATGTAAAATACGATAATGCGTTCCATGCAAAAAACAATATTGAAAAACTGAAATTTTTGTTGAAAATACTCAAAAATGGAAATTTTTAAAAAAAATACTCAATAAATACATTATGTGTAACATTTATTCAAAGAAAAATACATACATTCCTACCTACATACATTCATGCCTAATTCTTTTTTACTAGGAACCTGTCTAGAGACATTTGTTTTTGCCGACGCTTCAAAATTTGGTAAAAATGCGAAACCACATTATCATTGAATAAATTTGTAGCGGATTCCCCTATCCACGTCACTCGTTATGCGAAATGTCGCTAATTAAGCGAGTCATTTAAAAAAAAATTATATTGCTCGTTATGCGAATTACTCGTTTCGCGAGGTGCTCGTTAAGCGAGATTCCACTGTACTTAAGGTGAATCACAACTCTATCACTTTCAATGGGTGAAATTTTAAAACACAATTCCAGCCAAACCAAAAGAGATTAAGTAAAAATAAAAATTGTCTAAA
>JAQGAE010005603.1:0-11063 GCA_034696685.1 Julus scandinavius
TGTTAGCACCTGTCTATCACAACCATACAGCACATTACTTGAAGTTGGGACATACTATGGAGTACGATTCAACTGCAATTGTAATCAGTACTCCTACTCATGAGTACAATTTACTATCTGTACTCATTTCAAATGTTAGCACCTGTCTATCACAACCATACAGCACATTACTTGAAGTTGGGACATACTATGGAGTACGATTCAACTGCAGTCGTAATCAATACGCCTACTCATGAGTACAACTTACTACCTGAACTCATTTCAAATGTTAGCACCTGTCTTTCACAACCATACAGCACATTACTTAAAAATTGGAAGTAATCGTGCAGTAATCATACTATGATTAGTAAATAATACAAATAGCAACAGGTCAGTTGATCAGTACTTTATTATAGTCAATAACAATGAATTATAGAACAGAAATATGTACATTGGGTTAGAAATCAATTTGATTTCCGAAATAGAAGTTCTAAATATACACGTATTGCAGATTGAAAGCTGGAAAGTATACACGATAGCCACTGGTCAGTGCACGCACATGTATAGTCCGAAAGAAAAATGAAAACTTAGCATCTGGCATTTGGCACAACAGCAAATAGGATTTAGCAATGAGTTTATTTATTTATTTATTTATTTTGTATTTTTTACTGAAATGAGATGGGATTCGGATGAAGCCTTGCGGTGCAGTTCACCTAATTCGCTTTATGTATACAAAAGGGACGTTAAGTTAATCGGAAAATAGCGAGGTAAAAAATAGCCACAAGTACTGGTCAAGCCAAGGCCTTAAACCCCAACACAGAGAATAGCTATGGAATTAATGTAAAAAAATAGGAGGCGGTAAATCTGCTTTACCTTGTGCGGTGGCGAACAGCATGTCATGCAGACAAATGACCGGAAATGAGGAAAATAGACAGCAATAGGTAAAAATAGATACAAGCTAACCAGCGATGATGATTTTCACCACGATGTAGGCATTCAACAGCACACATTTAAATGGTACAGTTGGCAAAATAGTCAACATTATGCATGCATGGACCACAAGTTTGGATACACTGGATTCCCATTTTGTGTTTTAAGCTGGATCACAACCCTATCACTTTCAATGGGTGAAATTTTAAAACATAATTCCAGTCAAACCAAAAGAGATTAAATAAAAATAAAAATTGTCAAAAATAGCTTGATAAATCAGCAATGGTATCATTTTTTTGTTTTTCACTTTGAAATGGTAGATTTTTTAAAAATTAATAAACAAGTTTGAAAAATAGCCACAAATTTGCACATTCTGCCAGCAGGTGGCAGCATGAGAATGCAAATTAACGGACATTTTTCAAACTTGTTTATTAATTTTAAAAAAATCTACCATTTCAAAGTGAAAAGCGAAAAAGTGATACCATTGCTGATTTATCATGCTATTTAAAGAATTTATTAAACAATTTTTATTTTTATTTAATCTCTTTTGGTTTGGCTGGAATTGTGTTTTAAAATTTCAACCCATTGAAAGTGTTAGGGTTGTTATTCACCTTAACAATTTGAATACAGGAAAATGTGGACACCTTTGGGCCAGTTTTTGGTGTTTTTTTGGAATTCTGAAAAAGTGTTCAATGAAAAAGGGTTCTGAAAAAGTTCCAATGTGGGCCAGCGTGTTTTTCAAGACAAATCCCTAGATGTAAAATAATATGGGCCTTTCATGCTATAGTATGGGGCCATTCAAAAAGGAAGTCCACAAGAGGGGGTAGGAGGGGGTCTGCTGGTATGTGGACAAGGAGGAGGGAGCCATTATAGACGTCTACTAATGATGGTATTTTCCAGTTTATTTATTTTTTTTTGTTTTTGTTTTATTGAGTTTTAAAGGTCAGTGAAAGGGAAAATTCGCACTAGAAAAATTGGGTCTCCAGTCCCAAATGCTCTTTAATTTGTACAACTTCAGGAAAGTCGGTGTTAAACACCCATTTTATGTTGGAATTTCCCTTTCCAGGTCAGGAAACTTCTTTTAATCAGAAAAATCTGGAGAAATGTCTAGGAATTGGTAGCGAGGTGGATGCTTTGAAATTCATAGGATGGACCTTTGTGTGTTCCATCAAATTTATAGACACCCTACTTACAAAAATTAATTAAGGACGTCTTTGAAGGGGTGGGGGTCATCTTGGCCAAATGGGTGTTGGCAGGGGTTAGGGGTCAGTTTTTGAAAGAATTTCGGGGAAGTCCTTTTTTGAGTGGTCCCTTACCTGTTTTAATAACAGTGGTTAGTTTTTTTTCTTCCAGAGATGAAAGTTTAACAAAGTAGCAAAAACACAAAACATGTATCAAAATAAAAATGGCCGAAATTTAAAATATGCGGAATTTCAGAATATTGGGAAGTTACCACATTGTATGGAAGAGTGTTTCTCTCCAACTGGCTAAAAAAAACCACCATGGAAACCCGTTTAACACATTTTAACTGGGCAAAATGATGAATGGTCCCATGGATATTCTCAAAGGATCCACTTTTTACTGCAGCAGTTACCAACTTGCCATGCTATCACATGTAACATCACATACATATACACTTTGATATGGGCTTAGGGGCCATTCAAAATGGACGTCTTCAAGCGGGGGTTAGGGGGTGAGGTCTGCTGGCATGTGGTCAGGGAGGAAGTGGGGAAGCCATTATGGACGTCTACTAATGTTGATATATTTCAGTTTTTGAATTTTCTGTTTAATTGAGGGGGAATGGACACCAGAATAAATGTGTCCCCAGTCTCAAATGTACTTTAATTTTTTTTAAAAACCTCGGGAATTATGTCTAAAGCCGGCTCTCCACCAAGACGCTCATGTACGTATAAACAAGTATTTACACACATATGCAAAACAGTTTGCCCTCCGGGTTTGTTTCAGCCGCCATTTTGTAAATATATGTAAATATCAAAATTGTGCACCTATTAAATGGCTTTAATAGCCGTACAATTTTGATATTTACATTTATTTAAAGAATGGCGGCTGAAACAAACCCGGAGGGCAAACTTTTTTGCATGTTTGTAAAAACGTGTTTATACGTGCATGTACGTCTTGGTGGAGACCCGGCTTTAGTTTTTGTTAAACACCAATTTTATGTTGGAATTACCCTTCGATGTCAGGAAATTTCCGTTAATCAGAAAATTCTGGAACAATGTCCTGGAATTGGTAGAGAGAGGTGGGTGCTTGGAAATTTATAGGATGACCTTTGTGTACCAACACATTTTCTGGACACCCTACTTTTCAGAAAAATTAGGACGTCTATGAGGGGTATCTGGGCTAAAATGCACACAATGCAAAAAGGGGATGGGGGTTTGGGCTAAAATGGACACCATGTGGACAGGGGAATTCTGGAACAATGTCCTGGAATTGGTAGAGAGGTGGGTGCTTGGAAATTTATAGAATGACTTTTGTGTTCCCACACATTTTCTGGACACTTTACTTTTCAGAAAAATTAGGACGTCTATGAGGGGTATCTGGGCTAAAATGCACACAATATGGACAGGGGATGGGGGTTTGGGCTAAAATGGACACCATGTGGCCATGGGGTAGGGGAGATAAATTTTTGAAGAAATTTCGGGGACGTCCTTTTTGAATGGCCCCTTACGTAGTTAGCATACAGCTTACAGAAGCCAGTAACGTTGTGAACTTGTTAACCATTTGTGATGCTGAAGACCACCACTTATTTGTCATGAAAAAAAATGACATAATTATGACTATTTTGCCCACTGTTTTTCATAACAAATGGTCCACTTATAAGCTCGCATAGCACATCGAAGGTGGGTTGCAACCACACTTCTTTAATCTTGTTAACGTCGGATTAAAGACATACAACGCAACCGATCAGTAGTATTAAAATTAATATAATGATTCCGCTGCATTTAGGCTAGGCCATATCCTCTACACTCACTATACAGACATGGAAATAACGTGATGAGCAAATGTTAACCAGATTCAGGTTGATGTCATTTCCGACGAGTTTCGGAATGTGGCTTAACTGTTAATTGAAGGATAAAGTTGGATATATTTGATAAGGCAAGTTGTCGTCCACGGGTTTGGGGGAAGGGAGATGTCTTACTGTTGCACACCAAGGGCATTTGCTAAAAATTCTCACTAGAGTAATGGGAAAAATCAATGCGATTGCTAATCAGGGTTTTAATCGTCGTTTATCATCTGGTTTTATAAATTCAGATTGTATACCAAAACATAAATGTCTATTTTTGATATGGGGTGTGAATGGTCATTACAAATAGACAAAATGGCACTCTATAGACAGGGGAGGATCCAGAGAATTTTTGGAGAAGGGTCCACCATCAAGTTTAGGGCCCATTCAAATTATGTGTACGATTTCATTAGTTTGGGGAAAGGGCGAAATTATATTTGTCTTTTTGCCTTAAAAATGATTTTTTTTAGCAATTTTACTCGATTTTTATATAATAAAACAGAATGAAACTTGGTTGGATATTTTTTCATAGATAATTTTTAATAAATGTTAATGATTAATGATCAGTTTTTCTAGAAAACATGGCCTCTAATGTTGAACTACACGTTTAGCACATTCTAGGAATGTTCTTCAAATTTCCACTCAAATTTCAAAATTCAAAATGTTAAATTTTTTGTCTAGGGTCACTAAATGTTGTTCTTGTTGAAAAGTATAAAATTGCAATGTGAACATTTCTTATTAGTTCATTTAATTGGGGTCCATTCGAGATACAAAATATAGCAAAAATTGATAGTTCAATTTATGGATTTTTTTGTGAATTGAAGAAATAACATGCCATTAGATTTTTTAGAATAACTAAGCTACAAATGATGATAGACTGGCATATTTAGTCAAAAAATCTTGTTTTTGCAATGAAGAAGTCATGTATTCTATTGGCAAAGGCAATTAGCTATGTAATTGGGGGTCCTATCCAAAAATGAGGGATCTGAACCCTATAGACCCTCACTCTGGATCCCTCACTGCTAGAGATGCATCTTTCAACCAAGATGAAAAAAAACCCAAATAAATGCAAAGATTGTCTTAGAACTTTAATGTTTTTTTAATGAGTACATGCAAAGTTGAAAGATGTTTTTTTCACAAAGCATTTTTGATATTTGACTTAGAATAAGAAAAAGTCTGTTTAACCAGATTATCTGAGTTTTGAATTTTATCCATTATAACTAACAAAATAATTGAGCAAGAGATCACATACAATAAGAACTTTCAGAAAAGCCGATATATTTAAAGGGAATTTCCCAAGAGGTTTCACCTCGTTTCGGTTCTGTTACACAATGCAGAAAAAAAAACCTGATTTGGAAAAAAAATTTAAGCAAGCTTAATGTCACTTAGTCTTTTTAAAGATTCAAGCACAGTACTTGCAATAACCCTGAATACTGCACGGGGAACTATAATGGGACACAATCTTAACAGGATCCTAACGATGCAAAATTTGGGAGGAAATAAATGAGATTTTAGCTGGTATAAAAAAACTTTGTTTGGGTGTGGACATAAGGTTTTCTCAATAGACACTAGATGGTGCTACATGTAAATTAACCACAAGCTAACCATGTAATATTGATTTTCAATTCAAAACAGTGTTGTGATTGTTATGTTCGTGACTCCGTAGATTTCCAAGTCTTCTCAATCCAAATCTAAATAAACTTAAATTACAAGATGGCGGTTTTGTGGTTTGGCGTTCATTGGGTAAATTGCTATGAAACCCAGAGGGCGCTTTTGCTTTTTTCTGATAAGTGTTCCACAGGATGTTCTGAAGGCTATTCTGAATTAGTTGTATGAACCGAAATTAGGCTAGGCACGCACTGGCGACTAAATAGTTGCAGTATGCATGGAATTCATTGAAGCTGCAGGTGATAAAAAATTGATGGAGCACACCTACATGCTTATATTTTCATTCACAACTGAAATAGAGCGTTTAGGCTAGGTGCGCACTAGTGACTTTTTCCCAGCAACTAAATAATTGAAACAGGTTCTATTTTTAAGTGATTTTATTACCAAAAACCTCTGTTTGCATAACCACCAACAGGTCTTGTGTAAACAGAAGGGGGAAAATCGCTATTGCTGCCTAGCCGAAAATTGAGCTTCAATAGGCTCAGAGCAACTATTTAAACACAGAAATCGACCGCATTAGTTTTAATGTAGCCTCCCGCACTGCAGACGTTTTAGTCCCAGCAACTAAAAAATTAAAGCATGCTCCATTTTGCGGGTGATTAAATAGTTGACTAATTGGCGCCAGTGTGTCTGTTTGCTTAAGTCACTTTGTAAACACTCGCGATTTACACCAATCATATGTTGTAAAATTGGTTTAGAAGCGATTATTTAATTGCCAGTGCACGCCTAACCAAAACGAAACCAAGTTTGGGTGAAAAAAATCTATAGTGTGCGCCTAGCCTTAGCTAAGCGAGCACTGCCAACTTTTTAATGACCAAGATAGCAAGCGTTATTTGCAATTGAATCTAGCACACTGTAGATTTTTTTTATTTGAGGCAACTAAAAAATAAAAATTCCCTCCATTCTGTGGGTGATTAAATAGTTGCCAGTAAAATCATAAGCGTGTCTGCATGCTGTGGCGATTATTTTCTCGCTCACAGCTTCAATGAAATCCATGCTGTACTGCAAATAATTAAAAGCTTGGTCTAAATACAATTGACAGGTTTTTGTTTAGCAAGCAGAATTCTTATGATTACTTAAACAGTATATTTGGCACTTTTGAGAAAATATCACGAATGAAGCAATAAACAATCTTCGATACAATTATTAATTTGTAGACTTTGAGAGGTGATTGGTATAAAGCACTGTAACATACTGTAAAGCCGTTTCCCCACCAACGAAAACATGGTGCGAAAGCAAGGTTTCTAAAAGTATGTTTGCAATAAAAGTTTGCTTCCAAGTTTTCGACCCGATGTTTCAGAAAACATTCTGGAAGCTTTTACTTTAAAAAGAATGCTTTTGGAAACATTTAGCCGGTCTCTCAACAGGCTTTTGGGATTAAAGGAAAAATCTTTTGACTTTACAAATAGAAAGCAGACGCTTTGGTCGGAGCGTTATCATATCAAAACATTTTCTCAGTTTATCATGCTATTTTTGGTTGGTACACCTTTGTTTTTGAAACATGCTTTCGTGTTTTCGTGATCTTTGCTTTGTCTCTGTTTCTTTGGGGGAGGGGGGAAATAAAAACCTTTCCTCTTTCTCTTATGGCCCTCTGGAGTTTGCCTTCATGAGAGGTTCGACTGTGTTGTTTTGAGCGACTCTCATGCCCCAGACACACTTGCCGCACTTTTGTGCGTTGCAGACGAAAACGCACAAAAAAAGTGATGCGCGCATGCGCACCGGAAACTACGTGTTTTTATACTTCCGTGCGTTTCCAGTCGACGTCGTCAGCATTTGTTTTTTTGGCCTGCCAAACATACAAACGCACATTCCAAACGAAAAAAAATAGCGGCACTCACAAAATCTCGACAGTAGGCCACAAAACGGCAATACATCATCTAAACATAAAATGAAGGGTAAAATATTTACAAGTATAACATAAATTTATGTCCTTGCATGCATTTTCACATTGCTAATGCAAATGCCAGAATAATGGCCCACTTTATTGCGTTTGTGTACACGTAGGCCTATGTGCACGAACGCACTTATCGTTTTGTAAATAAATATAATTTTATATTTAAAAGCAATATTTTATTTCAATTGAATTTAAAAATTGAAGAATTTGCGTATTTTAAATTGTTTATAGGCACGCACATTCTTTCTGTGTTCGGCAAGTGTGCATCGACACTGAATTGCGTGCGTTATTCGCCAGATGGCGTTTTCGCCTGCAATGCACGAAAGTGCGGCAAGTGTGTTTGGGGCATCAGCGCCATCAGTGGACGTTCACGTCAAAAGCAATGAGAGAGCGATGATGGCGCCACTACTTACCTATTTAATGTTATCATCACCAGTTTTCAGCCGCTTTAGGCAGGCTGCAATCGGGCGATTAACTGCCATATTTATAAGGTGGTTATTGGTTTTTCGCAGCAATTTCATTTCAATTCCCAGGAACGTAACTGCGACTCTAGGGCAGATTAGATCTGACTCTCATACCGGAATAGCTGAGTTTCATAGGAAACGCAAACAGGCTGACCAATGCTGTTACTTTTTAATGACCGGAACGAGATCTGCAGGCAGCAATGAACTATTGGACAAATCAGCCTGCTCTGCTTGACCAGTGGGGAACGAGGGATTTATTTATGGAACAGGTTAAATGTAGTGCACCTGGTGGACACATTTTGAACTATTTCCTAGTCAGGGCCTATTGCTAATGTGTTATTTCATCACAGTACCTGGAATAGTTTAATCATCTAATATATATGTTTATACTGCTTTCGACCATTTCATTGCTAAATTTTGCAAACATTGACCTTGTTTGCATATTTAAAAAAAAAAATTAAAAACAGGTGTTTATCATGTTAATTTTTGGATATATTATCTGTGATCAGTTTTCAACTATGTAGAATAAAATTCATTCTGTACGTTAAAATTTCAAAATTCATTTACACACATTAGTTTCAGGTACGGTAGCACCTGTCTTAATATATCCTCTATAAATGAATAGCCTCTCTAAAAGCATAAAATGTTCCCGACCCAACTTGGGACCTGTGTATATAAATTAACCTGGCTAATTTAACCTGTCATATTTAATTGTCACTATAGTCCCAACAGGTTCTACTGTAATCTCTGTAGTATACACTGTGAGTCATAAAAAAGTAGAACTCGTTTCCAATATCACGATTTTGTGAAAAATGCTTCGATTTAAATGAAATTTGGCACTTGCATAGAACAATATAGTGAAGGAACAAAAAACACATCTCGAATTATTTCATTTATCAACAAGGCCACCGGAGAACATTTTGAGCACATTTTAGAATTCAAGTTTGTCCCTACACTATATTGTTCTATGTAAGTGCCAAATGTCATTTAAATCTAAGCATTTTTCATGAAGATCTGGTTTTTTTATTGGGTTCTACTTTTGTATGACTCACAGTGTATATGGACTTAACGTTTCCTGGATATATATCAAGTTACCAAATTCCTCAAAATTTAAGTTAAACTACATTGGTTTTTTCCAAAACCCGGTGGAGAAATTATACACTACATGTCATATTATGTTTATCCATAGCCATATATGCCCTTATATATCCATACGTGTTCTCTTTGTTATCTACATCAGTTGCTCATATACATGTTCACATGTTGTATTACATATTTCATTTTTGTATTTACATATAAATATACATGTACTGTATGTGCCATATTCATACTTTAAAAAGTTATTCCATACTTCGACATAACACGTCATATATAGGCTATACACGTTTCCAAGCCTACATTATATGTAAACATCATATATAAACATACAATGTATATGGGATATAATAAGGCATATATGACCCTATATAATTTTTCCACCCTGTAGTATACCTTAATCTCGTTCCCTAGAGTTCTAGCAAAACCAAGTTGATGACACAATGTACATAGGTTAAGATATTTTCGGACGCCATCATTCCAACTGCATGATTCAGCCATTCGCAAAATTGCGGATACGCAAGCACTTTCGAGCATACTGTCTAGTGATAGTGCCTATTTCAGGATCTTGTAGTGCTGAATTAGTTTGGTTTGAGAACACATGAAGCCAATATCTGCGAGTCAACAGAGTTTACGATCACACCCACTGTTTTGCTGCGCTCTGGGTCTTAAAATGAAAACTCAGTTTTATGTCTTCTATAAAATCCCCTAAGCCAACGACTTCTCACTAAAAAAACATGTTTACGAGCGGCAAAAGCTACCATTAAAACGCAGGAAGGGGGTGAAAAAGAATCGGGGTACCCTGTGTGCAAAACGAGAACCAACATGGCCGCCGAATCATGGCGATGGGATGATTGGGAAGGCCTGCATTTGCGATATTTGTTAATCTGAATATAGATTGGAATGCTAGTACGATAGCACTCGTCATATATTTATTTTGGGATATATAATCTATCTATACCTATATGACACGGTAGTCTAAAATATCAGTGACGCAAAAGGTCACCTCTATGTAATATATGGATATACGAGCATGTCAGCCAGCTTGATGGGGACGCCATCTTTAATTTGGTAAACCTCTAGTACCTACAGAGTAGCGGGGATCGGTTGATATTTTGGCTTGGAAAAGCTTGGAAAATACCAACTGTTGGGTACCGGTATTGTCCATCATGAGCGAATTGTGCCTTCTTACACCTATAGCAAAGTTTTGAAGTTTAGCTAAAAATACATGAACCAAAATTGGAATTATTAAACAAACTAGTCTTGGTCACCATATTGAGACTCCGGTACAACTCTGGTACTTGTTAATTCTAAATTTTTAAGCTGGTGTTATGTCTAGGGTTAGGCACTATTCCCTCAAGTGGACATTGGTACAAGGCATGAGATTTATCCCTGATACATGCGTGGTTACGATCTGTGCGGTCAGTCTGCTAAGTATCCGCCATTTTGGGACTCTTGCGCATCAAAATCGCACGAAATATTCTGGATTTAAAATATGGTATTTGCTACCAACAATCACAACGCATTGTTATCACATGCACCACTTTTTTATTGTAATAATACATGCAAATTTGGTGATATATACATTAAAGAAGGGATGTCAAACATTTTTTAGCCATGGGTCGCAAATCATCACAAAAATTGACAATAGGGCCAACACAGAGTTTGAGCATGTTTCCTCACCTATTTGAAACAAGTTGGTTTAAATGGAACCTCCCTCACTGCCTACTTTTTAATCTCGGCAAATAAATAATTGAAACTGGTTCCATTCTGTGGGTGATTTTATTACCAAAAACCTGTTTGTCATAATGATAAACAGGTTCTAAGTGCTGGTAAGGTGAAAAAATCGCTAGTGTGTGCCTAGCCCACCTGTCACAACATAGAACAATCAAGCATGGGTAGCTATACCAGTTACAGTGGTGGCTTGTGGATAAAATTAGTGGGGGTGCTGCTCCAGAAAATTTTTAGCGACTCCTTTCAAATGGAGGGCCAGACTTTGGCCAATGCA